>AVPN01000613.1:2663-12934 GCA_000695325.1 Pleurobrachia bachei
TGGACAGTCCACCTGCAGCAACTTCAGAAACTATCTGAAGGGCAACAGAAACATCTCCAGTCACTCCGACAGGAAATACAGGTTAGGAGGGAGTGATACAGTTAGCAGAGAGTGGTATAACAGGGGAGTGGAAAGTGAGGGTTGGGAACTAAATAAACAGGGAGGTGTCAGGTGGAAACTGGAAAGTGAGAGTTGGGAACTAAATGATGTCCTGATGTTATTATTGAGAGTTTTAACCGCCCCCTACCCCCTCAGGATACCAATTGGGCCCGTAAAAAGGAGCACACCGAAGCAGGCCAACTCCTCCAGACCCTGGAAGGACAATGGCTGGAGCTCGTCGGTAAAAACTACTCCGTTGAAAGGGCGTGTGGGGAGTTAGAGATAGATGTTGAGAGATTAGAGAAGATGAAACAAGAGAGACTATGTGCTGTTCTGCCCGATAGTTCTACCATGACGGAGGGTCATCTCACTGCGACACCTGGGGTACCAGGGGAGTGAGCTGTTATCTAACAGAGCTCTCTCTTATCAGATATATCAGGTTTCAGCCCAGGGTTCTCTTTCTCTGACTCTGTGTGAGGTGTACACTGTACGTTAAATTTGGTTAAATTTGTCATCCGATCATTCTTTTTGAACTGATCCCTCCCTCCCATACTACAATAATATCTCCTATGTTTTCTCTGCTGGAAAGTGATCTGTTTTATATTTATTATTATTGACACCCATTTGAATCTTATCCAATATGCAACTGATTACTGAGTGGTATGTCCCCCTTCTCTCTCCTCCTAATCCTGGTATCTTCTGTATTGTGTAGGGCTCTATCACGGGTACTAGGAGACGTAGCAGTAACAAAGACGGCGATACCTTCCACCTCCTCTCCGTAACTACCTCAGCTTCTAACAGTCGCCCCGAGGAAACAATTTCAACATGTGAGTCGGTGGGGGAGGGAATATGTTAGGACCCTAAATTTCCATATATATATATATGGAAATTTAGGGTCCTAACATATTCCCTCCCCCACCGACTCACATGTTGAAATTGTTTCCTCGGGGCGACTGTTAGAAGCTGAGGTAGTTACGGAGAGGAGGTGGAAGGTATCGCCGTCTTTGTTACTGCTACGTCTCCTAGTACCCGTGATAGAGCCCTACACAATACAGAAGATACCAGGATTAGGAGGAGAGAGAAGGGGGACATACCACTCAGTAATCAGTTGCATATTGGATAAGATTCAAATGGGTGTCAATAATAATAAATATAAAACAGATCACTTTCCAGCAGAGAAAACATAGGAGATATTATTGTAGTATGGGAGGGAGGGATCAGTTCAAAAAGAATGATCGGATGACAAATTTAACCAAATTTAACGTACAGTGTACACCTCACACAGAGTCAGAGAAAGAGAACCCTGGGCTGAAACCTGATATATCTGATAAGAGAGAGCTCTGTTAGATAACAGCTCACTCCCCTGGTACCCCAGGTGTCGCAGTGAGATGACCCTCCGTCATGGTAGAACTATCGGGCAGAACAGCACATAGTCTCTCTTGTTTCATCTTCTCTAATCTCTCAACATCTATCTCTAACTCCCCACACGCCCTTTCAACGGAGTAGTTTTTACCGACGAGCTCCAGCCATTGTCCTTCCAGGGTCTGGAGGAGTTGGCCTGCTTCGGTGTGCTCCTTTTTACGGGCCCAATTGGTATCCTGAGGGGGTAGGGGGCGGTTAAAACTCTCAATAATAACATCAGGACATCATTTAGTTCCCAACTCTCACTTTCCAGTTTCCACCTGACACCTCCCTGTTTATTTAGTTCCCAACCCTCACTTTCCACTCCCCTGTTATACCACTCTCTGCTAACTGTATCACTCCCTCCTAACCTGTATTTCCTGTCGGAGTGACTGGAGATGTTTCTGTTGCCCTTCAGATAGTTTCTGAAGTTGCTGCAGGTGAACTGTCCATGAGTTCACCCCGTGCTCCTTGAGTAGTTCCAGATTGGACAGCCGGATAGCCTGATGTTCCAACTGGGACCGGGAGTTACTCACCGCTGACAACCATGCCGTCACATCGTGTTTCTGACCTGATGTCAGTGTTAGGGAATGTTACAATAATATATGAGCGGGGTTGTAGTGACCAGTAGGAGTGTGTGGGGGGAGGATAGTGAGTAGTGCAAGTGACCTATTATGATACCTGGTGGGGGTTGGGGTAGTTCACATCGCTTCATAGAGAGCATCTCCATGGGTTGTCTGTTATCCAGTCTCTCAAAGGCAGCCTTCATGGCCGGAGTCTCCCACCTCTCGTGCAGATCCCCCGGTATGTGTTCCAGATAGTTCTTACTACTGTGGTATCGTTTTACCTGTCACACAGGGGCCGTTAGTTGTTTCTCCGAACAATGAAATATGTTGGAACTAATGTTAGAAGGAATATTAAAACTACTAATGTTGGAAGGAAGTATATTGGAACTATTGATGTTAGAAGGAATGTACTGACCTCTTCCTCGATGAGTTTAGCAGCTGCCTCCCTAACTCTGTCATCCTCGTATCCCTGGTCCGAGTATGGCAGGGCGTCTATCACCACAGTCTGTTCTGCCATGGCAACTACAGGGAGAGGGTTTTATACACTCCAGGAATTATAGAGGGAGATATTAGTAGTAGTTGTTAGGGGGGGGGGGTTAGTGAGTAGACATATATTTTAAAGCTAAAACTGAGAAAATGTATACAAATCGGTAATAGAAGAAAAGTGTCACTGAAAAAAATATAAGCTAAAAGAAATCATAAACACACACACAAACATACAAAATGCTAAGTCTGAAAACTGAAGTCTGAAAATGGAAAAGTTTCTTTGTGCGATCAGAGAAACTGCTGATGAATTATGTCATAACAAGTAAAAATATCTCTCCCAAACTACAAGATATTACCCCTCTACAAAAGGATCTCACTCTAATTACTACTAAACACATAATATCGGCTGGTTTGTGGTAAAATATGTGTAAGCTATTCTGAATTTAGATAATCCAAGTAAAAAGGGGGATTGTTATTCGTTAACAAGGAAGGGAGATTTCTTCAAGAAAGAAGGGGTCAGATCAACATTCCAAGAAGCAAGGATCGTTAGCAGGAAACTCCAGGCAAACGGTAAACTTTTCATGTTGCTGAGCCAAGGACCGCTCAGTAAAGAAGCTAACTAACTCTTCAACCGAGTTGAACCGACACGAGGGTTTCAGGTAGAAGGTATGGTTTGCTTCTCTAATCTTTATGTGGCTATCTTTACCCTGGGAATAAATTTTATTTGTGATTTGACAGAGAAAATGTGACAACTGACATGTATAAACGCCATTCCGTCATTTTTTATCTTTCCTCTACTGTTACCCCATAAATATTTTTCTAGAAAACTGGTCAAGTGTAATTATCGAATTATATTGTAAGATTCCACAATGAAGCTCCTGCTCTAACCTGATTGACAAGAGAGAGAATGTATTCGTTCCGCTCGTTAAGCCGCACTAGAAATGTCCCATTGTCACGTCCCTTCAGGATCTCACGGGCATCTTTCATCTCCATGTACCCCACAAACCACATCTCCTTAATCCCCTGGATGGACAACCTGGAACCTGCAGGCAATCGTTGAGAGTTAGGGGAGAGGGGGATAGAGGAGAGGCTGGGTTAGAGAAGAGAGTCGGGGGTCTCTTACCCCCTTTAACTTAGAGAAGAGAGGAGGGGGTACCTAACTAAGCTAGTTTATTGGGGGTGTGTATAAACCTGTGTCCTGGTAGAAAGGTCTGAAGCACCGTTGTATGTTGGCTGGTTCCCAACCCTCCATCATAAGGAGCCTCTCTAACCAGTCCATGTGCCTGTAGATTACATCCTTCTCTGACTTCATCTTATCCCGAGCAATACTCAGAGACCTCAACTCACCCTGTGCCCCCTGCATCCGAACCTGGATCTCCTGCAGAGATGGGGGACCTTATTAGTTGTTGAGGGCAGAGATAGCTGATAGGGATAATTGTTGAGTATTAGGGGTTATTGAGGGGAGGGGGTTATTCCACGACATATTTTTATGGGGTGATAGTCAGTATAGGCCATGGGGTGGTAGTCGGTATGGCCTTATTCACGAGGCACTTGTGTAATAAAATAGGCACCTGTCACACAGGGGCCGTTAGTTGTTTCTCCGAACAATGAAATATGTTGGAACTAATGTTAGAAGGAATATTAAAACTACTAATGTTGGAAGGAAGTATATTGGAACTATTGATGTTAGAAGGAATGTACTGACCTCTTCCTCGATGAGTTTAGCAGCTGCCTCCCTGACTCTGTCATCCTCGTATCCCTGGTCCGAGTATGGCAGGGCGTCTATCACCACAGTCTGTTCTGCCATGGCAACTACTAGTTATACAGGGAGAGGGTTTTATACACTCCAGGAATTATAGAGGGAGATATTAGTAGTAGTTGTTAGGGGGGGGGGGTTAGTGAGTAGACATATATTTTAAAGCTAAAACTGAGAAAATGTATACAAATCGGTAATAGAAGAAAAGTGTCACTGAAAAAAATATAAGCTAAAAGAAATCATAAACACACACACAAACATACAAAATGCTAAGTCTGAAAACTGAAGTCTGAAAATGGAAAAGTTTCTTTGTGCGATCAGAGAAACTGCTGATGAATTATGTCATAACAAGTAAAAATATCTCTCCCAAACTACAAGATATTACCCCTCTACAAAAGGATCTCACTCTAATTACTACTAAACACATAATATCGGCTGGTTTGTGGTAAAATATGTGTAAGCTATTCTGAATTTAGATAATCCAAGTAAAAAGGGGGATTGTTATTCGTTAACAAGGAAGGGAGATTTCTTCAAGAAAGAAGGGGTCAGATCAACATTCCAAGAAGCAAGGATCGTTAGCAGGAAACTCCAGGCAAACGGTAAACTTTTCATGTTGCTGAGCCAAGGACCGCTCAGTAAAGAAGCTAACTAACTCTTCAACCGAGTTGAACCGACACGAGGGTTTCAGGTAGAAGGTATGGTTTGCTTCTCTAATCTTTATGTGGCTATCTTTACCCTGGGAATAAATTTTATTTGTGATTTGACAGAGAAAATGTGACATGTATAAACGCCATTCCGTCATTTTTTATCTTTCCTCTACTGTTACCCCATAAATATTTTTCTAGAAAACTGGTCAAGTGTAATTATCGAATTATATTGTAAGATTCCACAATGAAGCTCCTGCTCTAACCTGATTGACAAGAGAGAGAATGTATTCGTTCCGCTCGTTAAGCCGCACTAGAAATGTCCCATTGTCACGTCCCTTCAGGATCTCACGGGCATCTTTCATCTCCATGTACCCCACAAACCACATCTCCTTAATCCCCTGGATGGACAACCTGGAACCTGCAGGCAATCGTTGAGAGTTAGGGGAGAGGGGGATAGAGGAGAGGCTGGGTTAGAGAAGAGAGTCGGGGGTCTCTTACCCCCTTTAACTTAGAGAAGAGAGGAGGGGGTACCTAACTAAGCTAGTTTATTGGGGGTGTGTATAAACCTGTGTCCTGGTAGAAAGGTCTGAAGCACCGTTGTATGTTGGCTGGTTCCCAACCCTCCATCATAAGGAGCCTCTCTAACCAGTCCATGTGCCTGTAGATTACATCCTTCTCTGACTTCATCTTATCCCGAGCAATACTCAGAGACCTCAACTCACCCTGTGCCCCCTGCATCCGAACCTGGATCTCCTGCAGAGATGGGGGACCTTATTAGTTGTTGAGGGCAGAGATAGCTGATAGGGATAATTGTTGAGTATTAGGGGTTATTGAGGGGAGGGGGTTATTCCACGACATATTTTTATGGGGTGATAGTCAGTATAGGCCATGGGGTGGTAGTCGGTATGGCCTTATTCACGAGGCACTTGTGTAATAAAATAGGCATCTCATACGTTTATCGGAACAGATAAAACAGATAAAACAAGTTCCGCTTCTACTAGAAGTTGTGTTCTCGTGAAGTTCTAGAGAACACAGCTTCTTGAATTTTCTCTTCAACCCAACCATTCACCCGTCTCAAATTCCACCAAGAAATTCCAACATTCCCAACCAGAGCTATCCTCAAGACAAGAGAGAAAAGGCCACAACAACCCCTCTAACCTCCCCCCTTTACCATAACAAGCCCTCTAGACCACCGCCCCCCAATTTACCTCAAGGTTTTCCTCCGAGGTCAGTATCCTCTTCCTTTGATCGCTAAAGTTCTTCCTCACTTTCTCGTGATATTCCTTACTGAAGTGGTTTAGTGCCATATTCTCATGTAACAGCTGTTCCTCTCTCAACTCTTTGAGGAGGTTCTCCGCTGTTATCTCGTAGGATAACTGTTGGAGTTCTTCTTTTTTAGCTTCCAAACTTTCCAGTACACGCTCCATCTTCTTAGCCCTGCAGGGTGGGGGAGGTTGTATGTTGGTGGAGGTTAGAGGTTGGGGGTTAGAGGTTGGGTAAGGAATGAGGATGGGGGAGGTTTGGGGTTGAGGGACGTTGAATACGTATACCTAATCTCAGATTCCAGAAATACATTCACATAGGAGTGCCACGTTGGATCCTCCGAGTTACCAAACAGTGCCAACATATCCTCGTTTTCCCTCTTTTTTAGTGGGTTAGTCAGTCGCACGTTTAGATTAATGTTGTGTGTTGCCAGCGTCGTCTCACTGCAACAAGAGAGAGAGAGTTTTATAAACGAGTGTGAGGCAGTGGAGGGTAGATGTGTGTAGGATGTAGCAGTGGTAATATATCGACACAGATCACTGGCTGCCTTGTGTGGCTCACAATGACTATTATTATGACGGTCCGTTATATGAGGGTTCGGTAAATCATTTGCTGCCCCCTCTCCCGATATAAATGTACCTGTAATGATTGATGAGTTCCACTACACTCCCAAATATCAGTTTATCCGGAGATAGTCCCACTAATCCCTCTCCCCTGACCAGTATCTTGAGGTGCTTTGTAACACCCTTGTATACCACATGGAGTGTTTTATCGGGTGGAGCAGTTCCATCCCTTACAATGAATGTCCCATCTAACCTGTCCTCTAACTCTGAACACACCACATCCCTCTCTACACTACCCCAATACCAATCCTGGAGAGAGATAGAGGGTTAAATGGGTACATAAGAGGGGATTAGTGGGAATAGAGGGATTAGGAGGAATAGGGGGATATTTTTGGAATACTACAGCACAAGAAGTGTGTACTGTGTGGAAGTTGGCACTGACCTGTTCTTCTAGCGACACCATTCATGACATAGCTATATATCGGTAATAGAGAGGGTGTTATTAGAACTTGTGGTTGATACACTACTGTTGTAATTTTGAGATAAAATCTGATCATGAACCAACAGAAAAACAAATATTAGCATCAACTGTCTTCCAAAATGGAATCTTTATTCAGTTCTTAACCTGTGCAAATTTGGCTCTCTGGCTTTATTGTGACTGTTTATTATTGTGAAATCACAATTGTGTCTCTTCACAGTCGCTTCAGCTTGCATTTCCGATGTTTGCTGATCCCTAGAAGTCCTTTGTTTCTCATTTTTCTGATTGCTTCTCTGATGTGTTTGGGGTGGATTGGTCCACTCTCTTTCAGTGTCTCCTGGATGTCTAATGACTCTTCCACGATCTGTCCCACCAACACCTTCGCTATACCTGACATGGGAATTACAATTCTATGCCTGATATGTGGGAAACATGGGAATTACAATACTGATTTATTTAGCGCAGCTCAATACCATATACATACATATGAATACACACACAAAACTGTTCAAATCTTCTGACTGATGTACAGCACATGCTACTAAATCCACTTTTTCCCATCTACTTCCCTCCTCCCGTGCCATGATCACACTACTTTTTTATCCAGGATGGCATTAGCAGGGAGATTCTTATATTACCTGATAGAGCTATTGTGCAGTTGGCTGAGGGTGCCACCCCTGTCATTCCCTGCACCATCTTTTTGACCTGGGCCTGGGGAAACTTGGACCTCCGAAATGCCTCATACCGATCCAACTGGTCATCTCCCAGTGAAGCAACTAAAATCTGTAGAGAAGCGAGATCGAGAGCTGTAGTTGGAAGAGAGAGAGAGAGAAAAAACTGCTGTTTTTTAGATCACGTATAAAAAGGATCTGAATAGGACAAGGAATAACTAATCAGTGATGTTCGGTCCGTTTGAAATAGTGTACCTGCATTTTCGCCTGCTCCTCAGATTCCTGTGTCGATTGTTTTTCCTTCGCTGATTGTGAAGAAGAAGAGGCAGAAGAAGCGGAAGACTCGACCTCTATCTGGGCTTTCAACCGCTCTTTAACTGAGCTCATAGCTAGTAGAGAGTGATCAGGGGGTTAGTTTAGAGGGGGGGGGGGATGTGAGAAACATACAATTGGGTTACAAAACGGTCAAAATTATTTAGTACAAAACATATATTCCTAGCTTTGATCTTCAATAAAAAACTCAATCAAAGTAAGTTAGTTTTCAGTACGTTAGTTCCCTTTAGAGAATCTATAAATCTCAGTAAGTTTAGAGTCTCTCCAAATGGCCTGATATCCACCATCTTCATCCACAAAGTTTCTCCTGATCCATCCACACTTTAGGAAGTCCCACACCCCCGAACAGAAGCTCTCAAATTGGTTGGGCCACTTGAACCACACAAACAGACAGAGAGCGGCGAGAACGCCAATAACACCTCCAACAATCTTCAACCAGGCTAGTTTGTCACAGCAGTACACGCAATTCGCGATATACCAGTCCCAGTCATTTAAAATCACACAGTATACCTGTAATGATTGATGAGTTCCACTACACTCCCAAATATCAATTTATCCGGAGAGAGTCCCACTAGGCCCTCTCCCCTGACCAGTATCTTGAGGTGCTTTGTAACACCCTTGTATACCACATGGAGGGTTTTATCGGGTGGGGCAGTACCATCCCTTACAATGAATGTCCCATCTAGTCTATCCTCTAACTCTGAACACACCACATCCCTCTCTACACTACCCCAATACCAATCCTGGAGAGATAGAGAGGATTACGTGGGTACAAAAGAGGGACATTAGGGGGAGAGGGAGATATGTTTGGAATCTAAAATATTTTGGAATCTAAGAAGTGTGTGGAAGTTGGATGGAAGTTGGTTGGGACTGACCTGTTCTTCTAGCGACACCATTCATGACATAGCTATACCGGGAAGAGAGAGGGTGAGTAGTATAACATTTATATTTGTAGTGTGTAGTTGATACACTGCTATTGTAATTTGGAGATGAACTCTGAACATGAAGGAACAGAATAACAAAAAATAAATATTAGCATCAACTGTCTTCCCATACGGAATATATTTATTCAGTTCTCAACCTGGGTGAATTTGGCTTTCTGGCATTATTCTGATTTATTATTGTGAAATCACAATAGTGTCTCTTCACAGTCGTTTCAGTTTGCATTTCCGATGTTTGCTGATCCCTAACAGTCCTTTGTTTCTCATTTTCCTGATTGCTTCTCTGATGTGTTTGGGGTGGATTGGTCCGCTCTCTTTCAGTGTCTCCTGGATGTCTAATGACTCTTCCACGATCTGTCCCACCAACACCTTCGCTATACCTGGAATGATGGGAATTACAATTCTATGCCTGATATGTGGGAAACATGGGAATTACAATTCTGATTTGTTTAGTATTTTCATAATTTTATAACTATGCACAGCTCAATACACACAACTGTATACAACTGTTCAAATCTTCTCACTGCTGTACAGCACATGCTACTAAATCCACTTTTTCCCATCTACTTCCCTCCTTCCATGCCATCACACTACTTTTCATCCAGGATGGCTCTCTCTGGGCAACTAAACAGAGATTCTTACCAACCTGATAGAGCTATGGTACAGTTGGCTGAGGGTGCCACCCCCGTCATTCCCTGTACCATCTTTTTGACCTGGGCCTGGGGAAACTTGGACCTCCGGAATGCCTCATACCGATCCAACTGGTCATCTCCCAGGGAGGCAACTAAAATCTGCAGAGAAGCAAGATTGAGAGCTGCAGTTGTAAAAGTTAGACAATTGCTGTTTCTAGATCTTAATAAGACAAGGAATAAATAATGTTTATGTGATTTTCGGTCCGCTTTAAAGGTCCACAAGATACCTAAAACTTTTCTTTAATCGTATTTTTTCGATTTTTCAGGAATTTTAAGCATTTTTTCAGAATTTTTTGTCGGGTAGAACAGTGGGGTAAAACAGGGCGCTTTCCAGCGCCGCGGCGCGGAGAACCTAAGCAAACTACGCTGAAAAAG
>AVPN01000613.1:25811-37049 GCA_000695325.1 Pleurobrachia bachei
TCGAGACGGGAGATTGTCGCAACCACCGCCTTCTCTCTATTGGCAGCTTTCCCCACCAGAATCTCCAAGATGGAATCAGAGAGAACGGGCTCGTAGTCAGACGACTGGAGGGCTTCCAATATACGATCATCAAATGCGGCTTCCTCCTCCACATTCTCTGTAATTTCAGCGTGGGTAATGGGAAGTGAGATCTCATCGAGAAGTGTATTTAACTCCTCGACTGCCTCCCTCACCACATCACTAGTAACCTCCTCAACCTCCTCCTGCCCTGCTACTACAGGGAGTGTTTCAACTGGGACCTCAACCACAACAAATTCTTCAGCCGGGGGCTCCTCTTCAAACAGAACTACTACAGGCTCATCAGGAGGGGGACTTATAGTAGGTTCCTGATCAGGGGGACATTCTCCAACCACATCGGGAGCCGCTTCCTCTACTACTACTGCAGGTGCAACATGTTCCACTACCTGCTCCACAACTACTGTGGGCTCAATATCAGGCGTCTCTTCCTCTACAGCTGCTATTGTAGCTGCTTTCTCCACGATAGGCTGAACAGTGAATGATGGCAGTTCAGGGTAGGGCCTCACTGGAGCCTGGAAAAGATATGATAAGACAATACTAAACAAGGTGAGACACGTGCCAAGAGTATTAAACTAAACTACTAAAGAGTAAGAGAGGAGCTTACCGGTTCTGCTTGTTCCGTCAGTCCAACATATTTGTAGTAATAGTACCCTCCTGCACCCGCACCTGCCAGCACTATCGGAGCTATAATCTTACCCAGACCAGGTCCAGCAGATGAGGCCGGTACCGAGAACCTCCGCCTACACTGACTCTTGAAGACCTAAGGAAGGGAGATAAGAGATAAGGGGAAAGGGAGGATAGCCATGGTCGGTGATATGTACAGGAGAAGAAGAGGATAGTCAGCAAAGAAAGGTTTATTACTCACGGAGTGGGCAGGTCGAGAGCAGTGACGTAGGTAAGGTATGACCATGGTTCATGCCCCCTAGTAACAATTAGGTTAGGTTAGTTGCAAACAGGCTATTGAACATGAAAACGCTGTAGATTCAGTAAAACTAATTACATTTGAATGCGTCAAATACCAGTGATATAAAATGTATAAATAACTGTACAAAAGTCAAAAACTCACACACACACACAAATTCCCTTTCCAGTTCCTTAATATGATTTTTCTCATAGCTCCGATTATCGCTTTTCTCCGTTCAATCTACCTCTTTTTCTCCAACTTTTGGGCCCGAACCTGAGTAAAGAAGCCATTGTAGTCGATTCTCAGTAGCAGTTGATTCATGAACGAGTTATGTTGCCGAGATGCGCTACTTTCCAACATTTTCAACATGTGAGCAACTAAAAAGTTGTAGTTGCTCTCCAGTTTGGTGATTTGAATCTCATCAGGGTCCTCTTCAAACATCTTGGCAGTTTGGAATCCTAGGCTAATGACGGTGTCAATTAGTCGGGTAGCACTATTCAACTCGTTGGATACAAATGACCAAGCCAGAATCTCACCAAGGAAGAATCGATGAGCCTTCCTGATCTGCTCAAAGTCCTGTGTTGCGTTTAGCTTGCTAGTAAGCTCTGTGAAGTTTGTCTCCAGGACATCAACATGCAGATAGTACTGGAGGTTATCTATCAGGTATGCAACGTTGCTCCGTAGGTTTAGTAGCCTGTGATCGAACCTGTCCTCGGATCTGGTAGAGGTACTCCAGGCTGCCTGGAGAGCCAGCTGGCACCTTCTTAACTTCAACAAGAACACAAAGATCCTATTGTAATCGTCCATGACATCCGTGGTAAAGAGAATGTGAAGGGGCCACTGGACATCGTATGTCAGCTTCAAATCCGACCATCTGTCCGTGCTGCCCTCTCGTTTCTCGAATTGTAGTCTGAACTTCTCCACGGTATTGGTGGAGGAGAATCCTAGGGTGTGATAGGACTTGAGGAAGAGTCGGTTAACATCACTCTCACTGTTCTTCTTGCAGAGGTTCTGGATAAGTGGTTCTGCGACGTCTATGAATGTGAGGAACAATTCCCCTCTTCCAAGGAGGAAGAATTCTTTGAAAAGCCGGAGGATATCCATCAGTTTCCCTTCCTCCATCAGAAGATTGTACAACTGCATAGCAACCCTCTCCCTCATGACCCCTACAACCCGTTCAAACTCAATGGGGCAGAACTTGGTGCGCCTCTGGAGGCCCTGGATCAGTGTCACAAAGTGATCCTCATCCTCTTTAGCAAGTGGGTTACTGCTGTACTTCCTACCACTAAACACATGAACAGAGCTGCCCACAAAGAGGATGGTGTTGATGATGTCCTTACTAAAATACCCCGGTACCATATCCCAGTTGATGGTGTAGTTAGCCAGTAACCCTCCCTCCTCCTCCTCTCTACCATCCCCGGAGGGAGCAATGAAGAACTCCCCAAAAGGGTCCTCAACCTTCCCATGCAGCACCCACGCGGATAACTGCTGATAGAACACGCTGTGGCAACTCTGGAGAAGCTCCGCTAGTAGATCCTTCACAAATGGGATACCACATGCGCTCTGTTCGTGCAGCATACCCAGAATCTTACACCCCTTCATAGACAGATTGTTCTTTATCTCGTTTATAATGCTGCTCAGTGTTGGGAAGAGATACTGGAAGCGATCCAGATGGAATTGGAGGAGTGATAGGGGCATATTGGGATTCTGTCGGACCAGCTTGTCCAGCTCAATCAGAACATCACTGTACTGCTTCATGCCTCGATCAAGATCGAAAGACAGAGCGGCTGTGTATAGACCCGCGTTAGGTGGTACACTCTCCTTTAGCTTAGCTCGTCTTATCTTGATGATGTTCCGGTATGCAGATGTGAAGTTGGAAATGGCGTAGTGGTGTCCTGCTAACTTTAGTATTCGATTGAGAAGGGCTGCTTCTTGGGGAGCGAGGCAGGGGGTGTCCTCACTGATCCGGAACTCGCCCCCACTATCCCTAACAAAGACGCTGCCTGCATGCCCGGATAGGGCGAGAAGGAGGTCTCTATACATTTCTTAAAAAGGGAAGGAAGTTACTGCACTGTCAGGACTCAATACATTATACCACAACTTATGAAACGCTTTAGGAAATGTTAAAAATATTAATTAAATTGTAGTTAAAATAAATTGAATTAAATTGTAAAAAGCATGACCTCGTGTTTTCAGCCCTTAACTCTATGAACAAAGCGATTCTTCAGCATGCTGCTAGAGGTGAGAGGTTCAAATTCAACATTGGTACTCCCCTCAAACATAACCCACAATTTGTCCATCTCATCTGTATACTGTTGAACCACCTTTCTATCATTTGTAATAAACATGTTTTCCCGGTTATACGCAGCCCCACTTGCAGTCCAATTATACGATCCACTCAAAAGGACTTGGTTGTCAATGACAACGAACTTATGGTGCATCATTGCCCGGGAATTGTCCACTCGAACAGGTAGTGCTCCTTCCTGAATCTTGTGTTGAGAACCACTAATACGCATATCATCACAAACTATCCGTACTCTGATACCCTTCTTTTGTGCTGTAGGAAAAGGATTGACATTATGTGTTTGGATAACCAAACGAAACTGAAGGTTCTACGTAAAAAACTCAATAAAACTTCCTGATACCAAGGTCAATGTCACAATATGATATATTACCTTCTACAAGGGTATCCAGAAGGACTGCACAGCTCATTACAAACATACACACGTCAATCGTCTCCTGAGCGGCTTCCAATGCCTGTTTTAGTCGAGTCTTGTTCGTGAGATGGTGTAGCATGGGACAGTCTGGGAACGTGCAAGCTGAAGAGAGTATCAATTAATACAATGTGTGAGTAGATCAAAGAACCGTACTTTGATCGGTACTTTTGTCATTAATCTGACTCACTTCCTTGGGTCCAGTGTTTACATTGATATCCACCATCTGGGAACAGTAAAACACGCTCAATAACCTCATAATCGTCCTCCTGTTCTGGTTCGGTTCTGGAGGACCGCTCCTTTAGCTTGAAGGCAACATAAACAGATAAAGGTAAACTGATAACAGTAGATAGAACTACCACAGCATTTTTCCATGTCATACCAGCATCAATCCTGTACTGAGATCAGAAACTTGACTCACGCTGCAGTCCCCCTCACGTCAAAATCGCATGCACATGTGTGTTAAAAAAAGGAAACAACAAACTGAAACTGGGGTTTCAGATGCCGAACGTTTCCCTTGGTATATTTTTGGAAAAGAGGTTTAAAATTATACCGATAACAATCAAATTAAATATAAGCACACTGTGGTAATAAATTAAACATACAATAAATTAATATCTATACTACTGGAGTAGTATGGTGTAATTGTCTTCCCTCGATAACCCCTGAGGCTCACGATCAGAGTTTTGGTATAAGATTCTTCAGCATGCTGCTAGAGGTGAGAGGTTCAAATTCAACATTGGTACTCCCCTCAAACATAACCCACAATTTGTCCATCTCATCTGTATACTGCTGAACTACCTTCCTATCATTTGTAATGAACATGTTTTCCCGGTTATACGCAGCACCGCTCGCAGTCCAATTATACGATCCACTTAACAGGACTTGGTTGTCAATGACAACGAACTTATGATGCATCATTGCCCGGGATTTGTCCACTCTAACCGGTAGTGCTCCCTCCTGAATCTTGTGCTGAGAACCACTAATACGCATATCATCACAAACTATCCGTACTCTGATACCCTTCTTTTGTGCTGTAGGAAAAGGATTGACATTATGTGTTTGGATAACCAAACGAAACTGAAGGTTCTACGTAAAAAACTCAATAAAACTTCCTGATACCAAGGTCACAATATGTATTACCTTCTACAAGGGTATCCAGAAGGACTGCACAGCTCATGACAAACATACACACGTCAATCGTCTCCTGAGCGGCTTCCAATGCCTGTTTTAGTCGAGTCTTGTTCGTGAGATGGTGTAGCATGGGACAGTCTGGGAACGTGCAAGCTGAAGAGAGTATCAATTAATACAATGTGTGAGTAGATCAAAGAACCGTGTTAGCCATGAAAACAGTAATTAGACTGAGTGAAGGAACCCAGGTCACAAATCATTGATATCCACCATCTGGGAACAGTAAAACACGCTCAATAACCTCATAATCGTCCTCCTGTTCTGGTTCGGTTCTGGAGGACCGCTCCTTTAGCTTGAAGGCAACATAAACAGATAAAGGTAAACTGATAACAGTAGATAGAACTACCACAGCATTTTTCCATGTCATACCAGCATCAATCCTGTACTGAGATCAGAAACTTGACTCACGCTGCAGTCCCCCTCACGTCAAAATCGCATGCACATGTGTGTTAAAAAAAGGAATGTTGTTTGACTTTGACCCCAAAGTCTACGGCTTGCAAAGGGAACCATATTTTTTGGAAAAGAGGTTTAAAATTATACCGATAACAATCAAATTAAATATAAGCACACTGTGGTAATAAATTAAACATACAATAAATTAATATCTATACTACTGGAGTAGTATGGTGTAATTGTCTTCCCTCGATAACCCCTGAGGCTCACGATCAGAGTTTTGGTATAAGATACAGACCCAGTGCTGGTCATAGGATATGGCGTCGCTTCTTAAATGTTTCAATTGAGGGCTGAGTTTTTTTTATTCTCAGAGACAACCCCAACACCGATTGGCATCACTGAGTAGCATTTTTCTCAGCAATCCGACACCGGGGTCTCAGAGTAGCATTTTTCTTCTTTTTTCTTGACGTATGCTACACGCCACAGTGGACACAAACGCGCGATTTGGGACAAAGTTTTTGCGCGAGTTATCTCACTATAATATCTTTGAAAACAAAAATAAATAATCAACAAATAAGAAATTAAATAACTTATTTCTCTATCTTTTTAAGCGTTTGAGCACCCTTTTTAACCAACTGAACAATTCAATCAAATAAGTCACACAAGTTTTCACCCTCTTGATCTTTGTCGCTTTCATTTCAACGTCTCTTTCTTCTCACACATGATATCTCCCCACCCCGAAACCATGACACTGTCAAGATGAACTATTTATCTAAGATATGGCCCCCGCTAAGATATGGATTTCAGGGTTGCCCTAATATTTGCCACCGATGATGACAATTTGAGACCCCGATGAATGACAGACCCCTTCCTGATGGGCGTAGAGCCAGCCCGCTGGTGGATCTTCCTAAATTGCAGGAGATAAGAGAGGGGTTTTCCCAGGGCTTCATGTTCAATAAGGGTGGTTATCTGAGAGAGCTCCTCAGAGGTCTTGGCACCACCCCAATACTGCCCAAACTTGTACCTGAGTGTGGATATGTTTATTTATATATGTGTTATATTTCATGGGAATATCATACTACTCCGTAGCACTGATAAGATAGCGGTGTCTCGTGTTTTGTCTAAATCTATACAGTACCAGTCACAACATTACTACTCAAAGTCAAATACTGTCTATATCCGCCCCCCATCTTTCTCTCCCTCTCTTTTGACTTTCTTGTTTTTACCATATCGAGCAGTACAGGTCCATGACAATGTATATCAGCTGTTTCTGTCTGATAAACTGTCTATTTAGAGACTCCTTCCGTACCAACTTGACGACAATCTTGGAGAATGTCAAACCAAGTAATGCAAAGGGGAACCCTTTTGTAGAATTGGTAGACGAGTGAAATACTGAAATGAAAAGGGACTTATAAGGAAGTTTTTAGGAGGTTAATAATAGTCAGTTGTCAAGCAAGGGGGTCTTGAAAGTTAAAAATAGAGTTGATCATACCTTCTTCAGCAAGTCCACGATACTGGGTAATGAAGTACAGCAGACAAATTGCCCCAATCATTTTGGGGGAGGTGAGATCAATTGATGGGTCTGTGTGGTTAAATCCTACGTCAATCCAGTGTGCCCCTAGGGCAGGACAGGTGAGGGGACCGCCCATCAGCCGAGAATAGATGGATTGGAGGATTAGCAGGTGTATCGGTTCTGATCTTTCGTACCTAATCGAGAGAGTAAGAACGTTACAATGACGATCCAATTAATGATTATCATGAGTTTCATAAATGTGATTAAATTCATCATTAAAAATATGCACTTACTTTGTTTCTGCCATCATCAGAAAGATATCCTTTTCATTTTGCAGGGAGCTCGGTAACTTTGGATGAGGCGAGAATATCCCCAAAATCTTGGTGTTACCCGGTTTTGCATTCTGCTCATCCAGGAACTTCATCATTTTGACGGGGTCTTGGTTCTGGAAATGTGAGAGGACCTCTGTGAACTCTATGTAGCTCTCTGATTTCATGGAGGGTTTCCGTTTCTCGCACCGAGCTGAGCTACCTCTCCGTTGGTAAGGTTCGTCCAGTGTTTCCGAGTCAAATGAAGCACTGAAATCCAGTTGATCATGTGATGGTTTGCTCGGTTTTGCAGAGCAACTGTATGATCTCGTGGGGAAAGCAGAGAGATCGAAGGAATCATCGAACACATCCGAATCCTCACTGACATTTGGGCTTGAGGATCTTGCTCGAATCATGTTTCTAGAATAGATATTGTTTCATATGATCAACCTGAGCTTAATATTAAGAATTGAAAGTCTCAAGAACCAATATGATAACGTTACCTAATACCTGCTCGGCCTCGGCCTCAAAAGTCGAATTCCGAATTTCGAAAAGAAGAAACAGAAATCGAAAACTGCAGTTAACTGCACTGAGTGTGGAGGGGGTGACCCCTGTGGTGACCTCACGTAGTTCAAAGTTTTATCAGGCATAGACGACTCGGGGTTTTAGTTGAACAAATTCAAATAACTATAGATATTTGAACTATAGTTATTTGAATTTGTTCAACTAAAACCCCGAGTCGTCTATGCCTGATAAAACTTTGAACTACGTGAGGTCACCACAGGGGTCACCCCCTCCACACTCAGTGCAGTTAACTGCAGTTTTCGATTTCTGTTTCTTCTTTTCGAAATTCGGAATTCGACTTTTGAGGCCGAGGCCGAGCAGGTATTAGGTAACGTTATCATATTGGTTCTTGAGACTTTCAATTCTTAATATTAAGCTCAGGTTGATCATATGAAACAATATCTATTCTAGAAACATGATTCGAGCAAGATCCTCAAGCCCAAATGTCAGTGAGGATTCGGATGTGTTCGATGATTCCTTCGATCTCTCTGCTTTCCCCACGAGATCATACAGTTGCTCTGCAAAACCGAGCAAACCATCACATGATCAACTGGATTTCAGTGCTTCATTTGACTCGGAAACACTGGACGAACCTTACCAACGGAGAGGTAGCTCAGCTCGGTGCGAGAAACGGAAACCCTCCATGAAATCAGAGAGCTACATAGAGTTCACAGAGGTCCTCTCACATTTCCAGAACCAAGACCCCGTCAAAATGATGAAGTTCCTGGATGAGCAGAATGCAAAACCGGGTAACACCAAGATTTTGGGGATATTCTCGCCTCATCCAAAGTTACCGAGCTCCCTGCAAAATGAAAAGGATATCTTTCTGATGATGGCAGAAACAAAGTAAGTGCATATTTTTAATGATGAATTTAATCACATTTATGAAACTCATGATAATCATTAATTGGATCGTCATTGTAACGTTCTTACTCTCTCGATTAGGTACGAAAGATCAGAACCGATACACCTGCTAATCCTCCAATCCATCTATTCTCGGCTGATGGGCGGTCCCCTCACCTGTCCTGCCCTAGGGGCACACTGGATTGACGTAGGATTTAACCACACAGACCCATCAATTGATCTCACCTCCCCCAAAATGATTGGGGCAATTTGTCTGCTGTACTTCATTACCCAGTATCGTGGACTTGCTGAAGAAGGTATGATCAACTCTATTTTTAACTTTCAAGACCCCCTTGCTTGACAACTGACTATTATTAACCTCCTAAAAACTTCCTTATAAGTCCCTTTTCATTTCAGTATTTCACTCGTCTACCAATTCTACAAAAGGGTTCCCCTTTGCATTACTTGGTTTGACATTCTCCAAGATTGTCGTCAAGTTGGTACGGAAGGAGTCTCTAAATAGACAGTTTATCAGACAGAAACAGCTGATATACATTGTCATGGACCTGTACTGCTCGATATGGTAAAAACAAGAAAGTCAAAAGAGAGGGAGAGAAAGATGGGGGGCGGATATAGACAGTATTTGACTTTGAGTAGTAATGTTGTGACTGGTACTGTATAGATTTAGACAAAACACGAGACACCGCTATCTTATCAGTGCTACGGAGTAGTATGATATTCCCATGAAATATAACACATATATAAATAAACATATCCACACTCAGGTACAAGTTTGGGCAGTATTGGGGTGGTGCCAAGACCTCTGAGGAGCTCTCTCAGATAACCACCCTTATTGAACATGAAGCCCTGGGAAAACCCCTCTCTTATCTCCTGCAATTTAGGAAGATCCACCAGCGGGCTGGCTCTACGCCCATCAGGAAGGGGTCTGTCATTCATCGGGGTCTCAAATTGTCATCATCGGTGGCAAATATTAGGGCAACCCTGAAATCCATATCTTAGCGGGGGCCATATCTTAGATAAATAGTTCATCTTGACAGTGTCATGGTTTCGGGGTGGGGAGATATCATGTGTGAGAAGAAAGAGACGTTGAAATGAAAGCGACAAAGATCAAGAGGGTTAAAACTTGTGTGACTTATTTGATTGAATTGTTCAGTTGGTTAAAAAGGGTGCTCAAACGCTTAAAAAGATAGAGAAATAAGTTATTTAATTTCTTATTTGTTGATTATTTATTTTTGTTTTCAAAGATATTATAGTGAGAGAGAGTCTGGAGAGTGGTGGTGTTAACGTGTAGCAGTCACGCTGTTTCTATGTTTGTGATTGTTTTGACATGTGTACAATCTTCTAATGAGGAAATACGAGTTTTCAATACCACAAACTGTCTAATTTGCAGCAGCTACCTAATCAAGTAAATCTAGAGAGAGAGTTGGCAGACAGCAGTGAGAGAAGCAGCTGCAGCAATATATGTGACAAGCTGTTGTACAAACAACGGATTTTGCAGTCCTAATCTCTCTATCTCTCTTTCTGTTTCTGGCCCGATAGCTCTCTGTGGTTCTGTCCCAACCTCTCTCTCTCTCTCTGTGCTTCTTTCGCTACAATAACTGGTATCGCGGGCCATTTTCTGATTGTTTATCATCCCGACCATCTTCCCCACGCATAAATAAACGGCTCCCGACGTGCAAAGCAGGGGCCATACCAGGCAGGGTGCAGGTGGTATATGCTATTAAACGCGACTTTAAATAAAGCAAGGGTTTATTGGTTATTTAAACTGCTTTTATTGCGGTCAGGCGTCTATTCACCCCGGTTATGATCAGTAATATATGAGGGCAGCATGTTTGTGAGTGCTGCAGTGTTTGACAGTTTATTTAGTACCTGCCCCCCGATTCGGCCGCTTGTTGTGCACTTGCTGTTTGTCTTTCATGGTTGTTGAACGTACATTGCATGCCAATCTGTGTGTGTGAGAGTGTGTGGGGTCGCTGCGGAGCTGCAGGCAACCATGCAAGGGATCCGTGAAAATTGAAAAGAGAGGGAAAGAGAGAGAGAGAGAGAGAGAGAGAGAGAGAGAGATGTGAAAAGGGAGAGATGATTGAGGGTTAGAGACCAGAAGGGGCTTAGTTAGGAGGGGATTGTCTGTATATGCATGTTGAGTTTGCAGCTATTATCTAGGTAGATAGAGAGAGAGAGGGGGGAGAAAAAGAGAGAGGGAGAGAATGTGAAAGGTTAATGAAAGATTGGACGTTGGTGAGATGGATCAAGCAGGCGTTGTCAGTTACCTCCTATAATATGCTCCATTATTGTAGGATTGGAATTGCTAACTTCTGGTAACTTAGGACAATGGCAGATGTTCTAATAATGGAATAATGAGCAACAATTAATTAAAGAAATGCTCTTTGGATCTCATTCTTCTGTCCTTTCTTCACTTCTCATGTATCCCTTTCCTGTAGCTGCTATTTTGGTGTGCGTCAGTGTGTGTATCATTACGTAATGAATATTTTGGTAGGGCGGGGGTAGATTTGCTGCATAGAATACCACAAGGTGGAGTCGGAAAAACTATTGCTTTTCTAGAAGCTAACCTGCAAAGGAAGCGTATTGGAGTGTGTGTTATATAGCTGGTATTACATGCTAGGTTACCAGTTAGAGGGTGGGGCCTCTTCAAGTGACATTAATCCTGTTACTTGGCCTCTCTCTCTCTCTCTCTCTCTCTCTCTCTCT
>AVPN01000614.1:29653-40287 GCA_000695325.1 Pleurobrachia bachei
CATGTAGCACCCACCCTACCCCCCTCCCCCCTTGACCCCTAACCATCCTCCCTCCCCCAGTTAGCAGGAGAGGTAGCAACCTGCAGCACCCACAACCCCCACACCATACCTGCTGTAATGAAGGAGTGGTTCGACCATGCTGTATCACAGCAGAGAACTCTGGAAAACTTGTTGAAAGTAGTGGAAGCATTTGATAGCAGCAGTTCTACCAATTGTAAGTCCAAAGAATCTTATTTTTATATGGTTTGTTTGTAAGTCGTAACATTCAGTACCACAATTATCAAGCCATCCCCAGTTCTCACGGCCACTTTATCGAGATTTTTAGCTACTTGCTTTACCTAGCTACTACACCCTTTTTATTCGCCGTCGTGTGGCACCGGGCGCGTAAAGAGAGAGGGTCGAACAAGGCATTAACATCCTCTCTCCCCCAGATACCCAGTTGTTACAGCTGCATCCCATTCTACAGACCAGGATAACTAGGGAAAAGTTACTGGAGGGAATAGACCAGGTGAGATGTCACAATCTCAGAGATTCAAAACGTGAGATGTCAGAGATTAGAGATTCAAAACGGGGCGCCAGACAGCATTTTACTGAGCATTATATATATATATAGTTTTACACAGAACTAGAGATGTTCTGACAAGCACCAATTGTTTTCTTTATAATCCACATCAAACATGTGTTCTCCTTTCTTCTTACATGATCATGTCTCCTGCAGGTGTCCTCCTTTCTACAAGCCTATCTAGATGCTACAGATGATGTTGATTTTGATCTGTTTATACCCGCTGCAAACGCTTCAGAACTAGTCAAGGTAAACTTTTGTGCATTATCTTGCTGTCCATGCAACAAGTGATTTTAAACCCACCGGCCCCGACCAACATATAACATTTCTCCTCCCTCCATCTAGTTTATAATCCCCTGCCCTGGCCCCTGACCAGTGACCTAACTGTACCATTTCTCACTCTATCTGGTTTGGAATCCCCAGGCCCAATGGCCCTGACCGAGCTGTAACATATTTCTCCTCCCTCTACCTATTTAGTTTGTCAAGACGACAGATGAGCTGGTTTGGGCAGGGATTGTGTTTACTAACGTTAACGACACCATGCCATCCCGAGTGGAGTACACCCTCAGAATGAACGGACAAGTAAGTGATCCAATTTTGCAGACTGCCCCCTCCCCCAATAGTTATGGTATACTATCACTGCCCCTGATCACAATTTTTACCTCTTCCCACACATTCCTCTCTGATAAACTTATATACATCTCACTAGTCTCTACTCTCTAGGTGAAGGTGGGGACAGGGGAGGTAACTCTAGAACGGTTTTGGTCTCCCAATCCGATGAACGGTTTTTCACATCGCCGATACGAATGGAGCGGATTCGCGTTTATACAGGTACCAACCACAGATCATACACCACAGACAACCCATATATATCCCGTATACCACAGAAATCCCTATATCTGAATCTTTAGATCAGGTCAGTACCTACCTGATCTGATTTTCACAACAAAGATACCTACTGCAGCTACTACCTAATAAATACAAACCCAAACCCACACTCAGGATATTACAGATAGGGCCATTATAGCCCTTCAACAAGAACAGATAGGAGGGGATCAGCAGCAACAGTTACCTGGATCATATGTTCAGGAGATACCTTACCCTTGCCATTGCTGGGATACGTGAGTAACTTCTATACCCATATTACCAGTTTTGTGGTTCTGGCACTTTACATGGGCAATCCAGTTCTCCTTATAATATTCCAAATATTCCCAACCTTCCTCTTGAAACACAGCTCCCAAGTCTCCCCAACTCATCTAACACTCCCATCCCTCCCCTCAGGTTTCTGAGTCACAGTGTGATAGTGCTACCAATGTCCCTGTGCATCAGCTTTGTGTACAGTGTGTGTGTTATTGTTAGGAATGTTGTACACGAGAAAGAAACGAGGGTGAAAGAGGCAATGCAACAGGTACTGGAATTGATTAAATCAATTGGCAATTAATTAGTTAATTAACCAATTCCTTAACCTCGAGTTAATTAATTGATTGATTAACTAATATATTCGTTAACCCCGGGTTAATACCAATTCAAGTTCTCCTCCACATTCGCAAAGTAAAGAATTTGGATAAGATAGCACCCTGCCTGCCCTTCCCTCCTTAAGTCCTAACCAACACTTTCCTCTCTACAGATGGGACTGAGTAACAGTGTTCACTGGGCCTCCTGGTTTATTACCAGCATGCTACAAATGACTGTAACAACATCCCTTCTTACCATCATGCTATACTATGGTATGTGGTAAACAACCAATCAGAACTCGGTATTTAGGTCACGTGACTGGTTATCAGCCAATTAGGGACCAGTATTTGATCCCGATTCGGTCGGTTCCTGACTCAAACCAAACTACAACTATTCCATCCTCTAAATTTAAGTTTCCTATGCCGTTATCCCTCCTCCCATTTGCCAAGTTATGACTACCATAAAATAAAAAGGCTTGAACAAAACAACCTCCTATTTAGTGAGGCGAAGTTGGCGGCAGCTGGATCAGGTCTAGTCTACATAATCACCTACCTACCCTACACCCTTATATCTCAGAGTGATGGGATTGTTGTCAGCTTTACCGCCAAATCCATTGTGGTACGTAAATACACATGTTCACCCCAGATTGTGTGTTTTACACAGAAGTTAAAGACTTTGGCTAGTTCAACCTTTAGAGTTTGGCTAGTACCTCTCTCACACTACCAGACTACAGTATATCCTTGTTTTGTCTCTCTAAATGGACCTCTCTCAGAGTTTGGCTAGTACATCAGCAACGGCCCTTGGAATTGAGTACTTCATCAGATTCGAGGAGCTGGGAGTGGGAGTACATTGGAACAACCTGTCACAAGGAGTTGTAAGTAGAAACCCCACATTTCTCGTAAAATTCTGGAGGATATTATATTTTCCATATTTCAGCTCCCAAAACCTCCACATCCCCCAAAATCGCCACTCCTCATTCACCCCATCCCTCTGAACCCTCACTTCCGCATCCTTCTAAAACCTCCTCATCATCCCAAAACCTCCCCTCCCCACCCACAGTTTCCCATGGACGACTACAACATGTTACGGTGTATCTGTACTCTGTTAGGAGATGCCCTTCTCTACTTTCTACTGGCACTCTATATTGAGTCTAACACTCCCATCCCTCCCCTCAGGTTTCTGAGTCACAGTGTGATAGTTCTGCCAATGTCCCTGTGTATTAGCTTTGTGTACAGTGTATGTGTTATTGTGAGGAATGTTGTTCATGAGAAGGAAACGAGGGTGAAAGAGGCAATGCAACAGGTACTGGAATTGATTAAATCAATTGGCAATTAATTAGTTAATTAACCAATTCCTTAACCTCGAGTTAATTAATTGATTGATTAACTAATATATTCGTTAACCCCGGGTTAATACCAATTCAAGTTCTCCTCCACATTCGCAAAGTAAAGAATTTGGATAAGATAGCACCCTGCCTGCCCTTCCCTCCTTAAGTCCTAACCAACACTTTCCTCTCTACAGATGGGACTGAGTAACAGTGTTCACTGGGCCTCCTGGTTTATTACCAGCATGCTACAAATGACTGTAACAACATCCCTTCTTACCATCATGCTATACTATGGTATGTGGTAAACAACCAATCAGAACTCGGTATTTAGGTCACGTGACTGGTTATCAGCCAATTAGTGACCAGTATTTGCCTATCTTACTCCCCTCCCCCAGGTAATATCCTGACCCACAGTGATCCCTTTCTGTTATGGTTGTTCCTGGAAATCAGCTCCCTTGCAACTGTCAGCTTCTGCTTCCTCCTCTCTGTCTTCTTCAGGTAATCAACCAATCAGAACTCGTTATTTAGGTCACGTGACTGGTTATCAGCCAATTAGGGACCAGTATTTGATCCCGATTCGGTCGGTTCCTGACTCAAACCAAACTACAACTATTCCATCCTCTAAATTTAAGTTTCCTATGCCGTTATCCCTCCTCCCATTTGCCAAGTTATGACTACCATAAAATAAAAAGGCTTGAACAAAACAACCTCCTATTTAGTGAGGCGAAGTTGGCGGCAGCTGGATCAGGTCTAGTCTACATAATCACCTACCTACCCTACACCCTTATATCTCAGAGTGATGGGATTGTTGTCAGCTTTACCGCCAAATCCATTGTGGTACGTAAATACACATGTTCACCCCAGATTGTGTGTTTTACACAGAAGTTAAAGACTTTGGCTAGTTCAACCTTTAGAGTTTGGCTAGTACCTCTCTCACACTACCAGACTACAGTATATCCTTGTTTTGTCTCTCTAAATGGACCTCTCTCAGAGTTTGGCTAGTACATCAGCAACGGCCCTTGGAATTGAGTACTTCATCAGATTCGAGGAGCTGGGAGTGGGAGTACATTGGAACAACCTGTCACAAGGAGTTGTAAGTAGAAACCCCACATTTCTCGTAAAATTCTGGAGGATATTATATTTTCCATATTTCAGCTCCCAAAACCTCCACATCCCCCAAAATCGCCACTCCTCATTCACCCCATCCCTCTGAACCCTCACTTCCGCATCCTTCTAAAACCTCCTCATCATCCCAAAACCTCCCCTCCCCACCCACAGTTTCCCATGGACGACTACAACATGTTACGGTGTATCTGTACTCTGTTAGGAGATGCCCTTCTCTACTTTCTACTGGCACTCTATATTGAGGGAGTCTGGCCTGGAATGTGAGTACATCGCTGCATGGTGTGCACTGCACAACCAATCAGAACTCGTTATTTAGGTCACGTGACTGGTTATCAGCCAATCAGAGACGAGTATTTACACATTTGGTCGGTTCCTGGGTTCCGCTAAAACCAGTGTTTTAACTGACTCGCTCGCTCTTTCCCTTCGCCAACACTCTGTCTACAGGTATGGTGTTCCCAAGCCCTGGTATTTCCCGATCAAGTTCATGTTCTGGTGCCGGCACCCTGCTCCCTCAAAAAACAGATACCTCTCCTACACAGACAATGAGATGCACGGTATGTTGTAACCCATCTTGGTTTTGTCAGATGCTAGAGCTGTTCCTGGATACCAAGACAGATCACTAAAATGTCTTACCCCATGCCGGCATGTGCCTCCCTTTCTAGACGGCCTTTAACCCCATTGGCCATTTCCCGTGTGAATCCCATTCACCCCCTCTCTCCCTGCAGCCCGCGATGCTGACGTAGAACCAGTACCAGAGCACCTAACAGCTGGGGTGTCTATCTCACAACTAGCGAAGAAGTACAGGGGCATGTCTAGCTATGCCCTCTCTGGTCTGTCGCTGGAGTTATACGAGAATCAGGTAAGAATTTGGTTATGAAGTCACCCCTTTTATTGCATAGCGCATACCCAATAAGCTATGATAACGGAGGGGTAATTTGATGGAGGGGTGATGAAGCGCGGCTCCCTGTATATAACCTGTTTTCAGTTAGGTATTATCAACTCTTAGTTCTCTCCGGTTTCCTTGTCTTTCGAACTCCCTTTAATTTTCCACATTATCGGCCTACATTGGGGGGACTGAAATTGAAGTTTCCTTCAGTCGACTTCAAAAACTTTAGAGCCCCCCTCCCCCCCACTCCCCGCCTACATGGGTTCTCCCATTTCCCCTTTCAGATCCTTACCTTTCTGGGTCACAACGGTGCAGGGAAGACTACGACTATGAGTATTCTCAGTGGACTGTACCCACCTAGCTCTGGCACTGCTACCATTTATGGGAAGGATATCAAAAAGGACATGAGACTGGTAAGCAGGAACCGACCGAATCAAGGAATACTGGTCCCTGATTGGCTGATAACCAGTGACGTGACCTAAATAACGAGTTCTGATTGGTTGTTAATGCTTGTTTCGGTCGGTTCCTGGTTTGTGAGATTTAAGTTTAAATCAGGATACTGAATTCCCCCGTCCCCCCTCTCAGATCCGTCAAGATTTAGGAGTCTGTCCACAATTCAATGTGCTGTTAGATCATCTTACTGTGGAGGAACACTTGTGGTTCTTTGCAAGCCTCAAAGGTACTATTGCACAAGTGTTGATCTGGAGTATTGGGACTTAATTGGGATTGATGGGGCAATGTACAAGGGTGGTTTATTGGGTTCACTTAGGGATTCTGATAGAGATGGTATAGTTGCAACTCATTAATTGTAACCGTGCAGCGTGCTGGGTTAGCTGGGGTGAGGTTCCATTCTCTCCCCTACACAGGTACACCACCTAACAAAATACTGGAAGAGGTCGAGACCTTTCTGAGAAGCGTAGGACTAGTTGAAAAAGGAAATCTACAGGTTCACCAACTTTCCGGTAATGTAGGGGCTTCTGAAAGTTCTAGAATATTATTTCTTAACTCCACTATACTACTACGACTTTTCTTCACGATCTGTTCCTCTAGAACTAATTCACTCCTACTAACCACCCCTTCTAAACACTCTAACCACTCCTCAAGACCACGTACCACTCCTCAAAACAACTAACCAATCCTCAAGACCACTTACCACTCCTCAAAACAACTAACCAATCCTCAAAACAACTAACCACTCCTCAAACCCACTAACCACTCCGCAAAACCACTAACCACTCCTGTTAACCACTTCTCCAGGTGGTATGAAGAGGAAGCTGTGTGTTGCCATGGCATTTGTTGGTGGATCTCGAGTTGTTATATTGGACGAACCTACTGCCGGGGTAAGAACCGAACTAAAATAATAATTTGTTGACAGTCAAAGTTCCTTATGTCATTCAGTTGACTGTCTTATCAGTTGGTGAGCGATTCTTAAATTTCGTTGGTCCTATTTACTCCCCCCTGCTATCAGGTTGACCCGTGGTCTCGTAGAAGTATCTGGGAGTTAGTTCTAACACACAAACAGAACCGAACCATCCTTCTCTCTACACATCACATGGATGAAGCTGACCTTTTGGGGGATAGAGTTGCTATTATATCACGAGGTTAGTTGTAGTAAACGACCAATCACAACTCGTTATTGAGGTCACGTGACTGGTTATTAGCCAATCAGGGACCAGTATTTACTGATTCGGTCGGTTCCTACCTCACCCAATGTTTCATCTCAGGAAAGCTGCTGTGTTGTGGATCGCCTCTTTATCTGAAGGCTCGCTTTGGACCCGGGTACTACCTGAACATCGAGAAGGAATCAGGTATTACATTCATTCATAGCTTCATTACTCCGTTATGAACTTCCATACCAGAACTTCCTTCTCCAGTAATTAGTTTCACCCTCTCTCTCCACTTTACTTTACAAATAGCCCATCTTTCCCAGTTTACTCGAGTGCCCCCTCATCCTCCTACTCTGGTGGTAGCTCTGAGCACTCTACCTCTCTTCTCGAGGACAGCGGGTTCATAGGAAACACAACTATTGGGGATCTGGATGGGAGTATGATGCTGCAGAAACATAGTGTTGCTTTCGATCAGATACAGACTACCAGGTAGGTGTAGAAAGATTAATCTCAGATAATCGTCGGGCCCATTATTGTAAGTTGACTAACCAAAAGTTCCAACCATGAAAATTACTTCCCTATTTATACAAAATGAAACGATTCAGATGATAATACCAAACAATTGTTTCACTACCGTATGGCAGATCATCAGTGGTAACCAGTTGAGCACTCTCGGTGGGAGACGTCTTCTACGTGCTTCCCTATTTATATGTTTGTTAATCAATTTCCCTTTATTTAGGTTGATTCAGAGTTACGTACCACGAGCTACAATCCATTTCAATACTGACCTGGAGATCTCTTACCTGCTGCCTTGGGAGGCCTTTCAAAAGGGTACTTTTATCTGATTTACTGGTTTTTAACCTCATCTGATTAACCAAAACCTCCATAGAATTCGTAACTCCAAACATGATCATCGCCACAACACCCCAAATTCAATCTCCAGCCCACATCTCCCTACTCCCCTGCATCTCCAGGTGAGATCTAGCACTCTCGAAACACAGTCTAGCTAACCACGCCCCATCTCTCCAGGTGTGTTCCCAGATCTGTTCAAATCTCTGGACCAGGGAAAGGGAGATCTGGGGATCAAGTGCTATGGTGTCATGGACAGCACTCTTGAAGAGGTAATTTGTGTCAATTTTTCTGAGTTTTTTCAATAACCCCTCCCCTAGGTGTTTCTGAACTCCACCCCACCCCTCCCCAGGTGAACTCCAATAACCCCCTTCCATAGGTGTTTCTGAACTCCAATAACCCCCTCACCTAGGTGTTTACTGTTTTTGAACTACAATAACCCACACCCCTCCCTTAGGCGTTTTTGAACTCCAATACCCCCTCCCCCTTCCATAGGTGTTTCTTAACTACAATAACCCCCTCACCTAGGTGTTTACTGTTTTTGAACTCCACTAACCACCCCCCCCCCTCCCCATTATACCCCATTCTACTGGCACTCTATATTGAGGGAGTCTGGCCTGGAATGTGAGTACATACAGACCAATCAGAACTCGTTATTTAGGTCAGGTGACTGGTTATCAGCCAGTATTTCCTGATTAGGTCGGTTCCTGTGTTCTCTCACTTATTTGTTCTTTCCCTTCACCAACACACTGTCTACAGGTATGGTGTTCCCAAGCCCTGGTATTTCCCGATCAAGTTTATGTTCTGGTGCCGGCACCCTGCTCCCTCAAAAAACAGATATCTCTCCTACACAGACAATGAGATGCATGGTATGTTGTGACATCTTTTCACAGACACGTTTGAACACCTTTTAGGCACGATTTGTGAGAGATCGAGGTTGGCTAAAGCACGGTATGTGTCGAGGACCGAGGTATATTTTGTTTTCTGTTCCAGGTTCTATCTATACACCCTCTGTCTAACCCCATGCCCCGCGTCCTCAAACAAACAAACAAACAAACAAACCCCATGCCCCGCGTCCAACCACCTTTTCAGTATTCATTCCGCGTCTAACCTTCTCCCCGCAGCCCGAGATGCTGACATAGAACCAGCTCCAGAGTACCTAATAGCCGGGGTGTCTAATGGACACTGTCCATCTCCCCAGCCCACTCTAACCCCTCTCCCCAGCCCACTCGAACCCCCCTCTCCCTGCAGCGCACTTTAACCCATCTTCCCAGCATGCGTCTAACCCTATCTCCCTGCAGCCCGTGATGCTGACGTAGAACCAGTACCAGAACACCTGACAGCTGGGGTGTCTATCTCTCAACTAGCGAAGAAGTACAGGGGCATGTCTAGCTATGCCCTCTCTGGTCTGTCTCTGGAGTTATACGAGAATCAGGTAAGAGTGATGCGGCTCTCTGTATACAGTCGGACCCCAATTTAGTGGCACCCGATTTAGTGGCACCCCGATTTACTGACAGGATAATCTTCCCCAAGGATGCCACTAAATCGGGGTCCGACTGTTATATCTGTACCAGTTACTTAAGTTGTCAGTTAGGTATATCGACAAATTCTTAATATTCTCCCCTTTCCTTTGATCTTCCTTCATTTTCTCCCATCTTATTATCGGTCTACAATCTACATGGATTCTCCCATTTCCCTTTCTCCCATTTCCCTTTTTACAGATTCTTACCTTCCTGGGTCACAACGGAGCGGGCAAGACTACGACTATGAGTATTCTCAGTGGACTCTACCCACCCAGTTCTGGCACTGCTACCATATATGGCAAGGACATCAAAAAGGACATGAGACTGGTGAGCAGGAACCGACCGAATCAGGGAAAACTGATCCCTGATTTGTTGATAACCAATCACGTGACCTAAATAACGAGTGGTGATTGGTTGTTAATACTTGTTTCGGTCGGTTCCTGGTTTGTGAGATTTAACTGAATCCCCCTCTCAGATCCGTCAAGATTTAGGAGTTTGCCCCCAATTCAATGTGCTGTTAGACCATCTTACTGTGGAGGAGCATTTGTGGTTCTTTGCCAGCCTCAAAGGTATAGTTGGGGGTTTGAAATGATGGGGTAGTATTGGGGTTACAACTTACATGGGGTATCTGGGAGAACTGGAGAACTGGGAGATTGGAGCGCTGGTCTGGGAAGGGGGCGAGGTTACATTCTCCCCTACACACAGGTACACCGCCTAATAAGATACTGGAAGAGGTCGAGACCTTTCTGAGAAGTGTGGGACTAGTTGAAAAAGGAAATCTACAGGTTCACCAACTCTCCGGTAATCATCTTTTGGGTCTCCAAAATATTAAACTACTACTATCTCACTTCTCTTCATAGTCATGATCTGTTCCTCTAGAACTAATTCTAACCACTCCTTTTAACCACTCCTTCTAACCCCCTCCAACCAGTAACCACTCTTTCAACCCCTTCTTCAGGTGGTATGAAGAGGAAGTTATGTGTGGCCATGGCCTTTGTCGGTGGATCTCGAGTTGTTATACTGGACGAACCTACTGCCGGGGTAAGAACTAAATTAATAGTTTCTTTTGTTGACAATCAGTATGACTTTTGTCATGACTAACTAAATGCCAAAGTTCCTCTTGTTGGCCATCAGAATCTTATGATAATGTCATGACAACTGATTATTAATATTATAGGGATCTGATTCAGATTCCTATAATCAGTTGTCATGACATTATCAAAATATCAGCATTTCGATTTCTTAAATTTGGTTTATATACAACCTTCATCCCCTGTTGGCTAGTCCTATTTAACCCCCC
>AVPN01000616.1:0-10175 GCA_000695325.1 Pleurobrachia bachei
AAAGGGTATTATAATACCCGAGGGTAAATTACGAGAAATGAACATTTGGAGAAAATGCAGCCTTTTCATTTTCTTTCTCTCTCTCTCTCACTCTCTATTTCTCTCTAATGTTACGATAGTTTCCAATTTCCATGAGGTCCGTTTAGTACAAGACACACGTTTTGTGAAGTTACACACTAAACAGCCCAGAGGGTAATGAAGGGGATGCAGGGGCCGAATTTCATATTCACTGTTTTCTCTTTCATCTTACAGATCTTAGTTTCTTTTCCTGAACGGCGTTCCCTTGTGTGTCTGGATAACGCATACAACACACCTTCATCTAAGTATACTAAAGAATGTGTTCTCTCTCTCTCTCTCTCTCTCTCTCTCTCTCTCTCTCTCTCTCTCTTTCTCTCTTTCTTCTCTCTCTCTCTCTCTCTCTCTCTCTCTCTCTCTCTCTCCACCAGCTTCAGTCGTGTTGCTGGGCAGAGAGAGAGAGAGACATACACAATTTGATTAGCAGTGCGACACATAATGACAGTGCTAGAAATAGAAAATGTTGCCTGGGCGGAGAGACACAGGAATGTACCGCCTTCACTTTGACCTTCACAGCAGGAAATTGGTTAGAGCTAAAAGGCAAAGATGTGAGATTAAGTGAGGAGTTTGAATGTTTTATAAAATCTCGCATGGTTGCCCATGGTTGTACCAGATCTATATGTATTTCCTAAAATGAGCTCCTCCTCCTACAGCTAAATATACATGTTTGGGGCGTGATACAATTGTGTCTCCACCACCAATTTGTTGGTCTGGCTTGCACATTTCGTCAACTAAACAACACAATATTGCGGGGTGGGTACTGGGTACCAAGGTTGACATGTGATGAAACATTTCATAGTACAGAGTGTCATAGTACGAACACAGTGTCATAGTACAGGTTGATATATTGCCGAAATAAAATGCAGTGTGGGCTACAAAAAGCACAAGTCACTGGACCTCTTATATCGCACTACTCGATCTAAAACTTTGCATTTTTTCTGCGTTTCTGATTTTCTCTCCCGCCCATAACTTCACATTTCTCCCCCTTGTTGTCGCTAATTTTCATCTCCCTCCCCCTCCATGTTCATTGTTCATGGGATAGTTCCTACAGGATGCATGATGAAATGTGAGCGAGAGAGAGAGAGAGGGAGAGAGCGAGGGAGAGAGAGAGAGAGAGAGAGAAAGAGAGAAAGATTGAAAAACAGTGATCACAGCAAACTGTGGAACTATAAACATGTTTTGTTAGTATTCAAAATGTGAGAAATATGGGGGAAGTCCGAGCGATCTTCTAAAATAACAGTGAACAGTTGTTGGTCGGTTACACGCATGGCGACGAAGAAGAAGGAGAGAGAGTGAGAGATAGAGAGAGTGAGAGAAAGAGAGAGGGGAGATAGAGCAAAGAGAAGGCCAGGGGTTCATTCCTTGTAAAAATGACACGTCATAATGAGCTGTTTCAACTTCTAAGGGTTCATTTGGGGGGCCAGCACAGATAAGAGTTTAAACCGCCGTAATGCCAAAGTTGACATGGTAAATTTTTCTTACCTGTGAAGTACGGAAAAACAGGGAGAACAGAGAAATAAAATACGGACCCCCTAAACTCAGAATAAGTTTATTGAAAACTAAATGATAGTATCTGGAGGTCAGTATGGGTGTATTTGCTTGTGAGTCACAGTGTGACGGTATTGTTGATTTACATGGTATGTGGTCAGCTGTGTTTGCAGATAGTTCTGCAATTGTTATTTTAGTGGTATCTACACCTGAACAAACAGGGAAAACACATTCACAATTTGCACAATAGCTTATTTTACTAGCAACTCGGTCCGAATTGAATCGAATTTCAACCTGTTTTATAGTAGGGACACCGATAAGCAATGCACTCTGCAGTGAGTGGATTCTCTTCTTGTTTTTCATGCTTGGCGGGACCGTGTCAAGTTTCCCTGCAGCTGCCGCTGTCCCCATGCGAAGGGGTCTACCCAGGGATTTCGGGACGCGCACTTTGGGAGAGTAGCAATGTCACTGTTTAGCAACTCTCCCAGAATGCGCGCCGCCAGAAATAGAAATCTGACGGCGCGCATTTCCAGTCAAATCAGCGCTGGTAAGGAACCAGGAGCTGGAATAGTATGACGCTCCGTTGAACCTTGTCACTTGTGGGATCTCCCGGTCTGAAAGCTTACAGACTGAGATGATGTCAAGAACCAAATAATTGCTGACAGTGAGGACTGAGGATTGATGCTGCTCCAGCTCAAAGAAACACACTTATAAAGTTATTCAACAAGTTCTAAACGGTCGAATAAAAGTAACAGATTGATGAATCGGTTCAATATTCAATATATTAATCTCTCATCAGTCATCAATATGATAATCCCTTATCTCAATTATGTATAAACATGAGTAAAAACAAAGTGCGAAGTTCGGCAAATATTAATTTGTCGCAGACGTCGTCCAACTCCATTGTCCAGACACCATCTAGACGTAATTCAGATGGTACCCGTCTAACCCGCCCATGGCCATACGGGCTCGAGAGTCGAGACGGGATTGGTTTCCGGCTAATTTCTGAAGTTCCGTCTGATTCCAGAGCAGAGGTTCCTTTTGAATTCATTTAACAGTAACTCCGTTAAAACAGGTTGAGACCGTTTCGTTTAAACGGCACTTCTCAATCCGTCTAGACGCCGTCCAGACGGGACGACGTTTGCGGCAAATGAATATTTCCGGAAAAGTTGTTTCGGGCACGTCGTTGGCATAATGGTAATGATAACGCGTCATGCCAACAACGTGTGTTATACAGTTGGACCCCGATTTACCGGGCCCCGATTTACCGGAACCCCGATTTACCGGGAGGGTAAACTTCCCCCAAAATAGGAAATTTACGGTATTTGACCCCGATATACCGGGCACCCCGATTTACCGGGCAAAACCCTTTCCCCCGAGCATCCCGGTAAATCGGGGTCCGACTGTACTGGGAATATGTTGTCATGGCGATCACGACATATTCCCAGCAGATCAGTGCCACTGCCGGTCCCAGTTCACACCTAATTGTTCATAAATGCACTTGCAGGTTTCCGTATAAATTCCGATAAAATTCTGTAAAATAATGACTCTCAGTCTCAATCAGTCTCTCTCTCATGATTTATCTGACTGCAAAGCTGCAGAATTACAGTGGGGCTCCCGTCATATAGGCCGCCTTGGACCCAAGTTATTCCTCATCGCTACAAACAAAGGGGAGCTTCCTCAAAATAGGGAATCTCTTAGCGAGCATTTCCATTAATGGTTCAGCGTATATTTTCCTCTTAAGTTCCTTATTTCCCTCAGCCTTGGTGGCCAAACGGTAACTAGATATACCTGAAAATGAGGTTGTAAGTCAAAAATAAAAATATCGGGATTATGGAATCAATCCCCTCACAAAACCAACCACAACTATACATGTTCAGTAACAGTAACAGTAACACCTGTCTGGCGGTGCGGACCTGATCTAAGCGTTCCGAACACCCCCCTTCCCCAATTACCTCTCTCCTCATCTGTTCCGGGTAGGGTGTTGTCCAGGAAGCAGGCAATTGTTCCCCCAACTATCATGCCAGAGGAGAGAACTACTGCTAACAGTGTGTCAAACTCTGAGTTTCCAGTTTGTAGAGCCTGAAATAATAGAAACACTGAGATATAGATACGAGGTGAAGGAGTCTCTCACTCAGAGAGAGGGTGGAGCACTGTCAGGACAATGCTCTGACCGCTGTTTGAAAGAAATTAGAATAGGGTCAGGCCAATGTTCTGGCAAGCCGGGGAATGCAACTCACGTTTTCTGCTTTGCTCAGCTCGTCATTCGTCCAGGAAGGGACCGCCAGACCAAGATAAAGAGATAGGCCAATAATAAAGATGTTTCTAGACGATGTCAGATCAACAAACTGCATGGGAGGGAAGTTGTTGAGTAACCAATTAATACCTTGTAATTAGTTTAAAAACAATTTGGGTTCAAAACTGAATTAGAAAAGCATCTGATTAGGGCCGACACATACAGTTTTACATATAATTAATCTGATTGAAAATACCTGAAGGTTGGATATCCCGACTGCACCAATGATGCCAAACATAACAATGTACATTCCACCAATAATGGGCTCAGGAAGGGAGGAGAAGAGAACACCCACCTTACCAATACACGCAATGACCAACATGAATATTCCACTGCATGCGATCACAGTTTTACTACCAACCTAGAAACGGGTTGTTGAGTTAGGGGGGGGGGCTGTAAAAGAAAATCAGGACCATATGTTTTTGTTTGTCTGTCTAGAGGTGCCCGATCCCCGTTTTGATTCACAAACAGTTGGTTGGCCAATTTTTGATTCACCAATACCAAGCCCACAATCCACATACCTTTGTTAAACTGATGGCTCCCACGTTCTCACTGTAGCTAGTTACACCAATGCCAGGACCAGCTAGACCTGCTATAAAACATCCAAGTCCCTCCATTAGAATACCTCTGTTAATCGCATACCTAAACAGGGGGGTTGAGTTAAACAGGGCGTTTTCACTTTTCAGTGTGGAATATTGGATGAAGCAGTATTGAGCAAAAATATCAGTAGAATTAAGTAGAGTCAGCACTCAGCATTAGATAAACTGAGACTAACTTTGGAGGGGGAGGGGCACCAGCAAGTTTAGCACAAGCATAATAATCACCCAGACTCTCGATTATTCCTGCTATCACCCCAGCAAACATTCCAATGAACCCGCCAAGGGACGCTTTGGGCATACCAAATTGTCCTGCAGAAAAAAAGGAAACGTTTAGTTTTACAATTATACAAGCCAAAAAAGAAACGTTTTGTCCTTTTTGACTTTTATTTTGCAGTTGCTTTGCCATGGTCATGGTCATGCTCAAATCCGGGTCTCAATCCTTATGAACGCTCGTGCGCGTGATGCTGTTCCTTGCACTTTCACTAATTTAATCACACCGCGTGGTACGTACCCGGATAGGGGACATAGAACCAGCTTGCCTCTGCTAGTTTTTCTGAGAGGCCCCTTGTGCTGGCAGGGTTTCCTTCCTTGAACACATTGGTGGCAGTGAGAATTCCACAAATCAGCCACATAATCGTTATCGAGAAGATAATCTGTGGGTTATTTGGGGATATATTTCTAGGAACTTGTTGTTACTCAACAGCAAGAAACTGGTTACTGCAGCCTGCAGTAACCAGTTTCTCTGCAGTGTAGGGGTGGTGCAGAGTGAATGAATGAAGTTGATATAATGGCAAAACATGTCTATGCCCTGATTCCAGTCGATCTAGTGATCTAACGAACCCTCACAGGGTGAGCCACACAAGATTACAGTCATAAAATGGCTGGGATCTTTGTGAAAAGACCAGTGAGATTCGTTGGTTGTTACAGTGATTAATTGAAGGCCCACAAAGCTTTCGATATCAGATTGAAAAGGGATGGGACCCTCTACAATCTACATACTTTCTACTTACAGACATCGTCGAGAACAGATTAATTCGTGTCACGCCACATCCCTGAAATGGATTGTAATGTTTGGAGAGAGATGATCGAACAAGGCAATGATATGAATGAGACATGCTACCTTGCTCATGTCCAGGGCTCAACAAGTATTGTAGAAATATACACAACTTTCTATAGTTTACCTGGCCTCGTCGGTAGACAGGAATTGGAACTTTGACGTTTTTTAGATACTCAGACAGAATCGTTATCAGTACCACCATACTGAAAAGTAGGATTATATATTCATATTATGTTATCATTTATCAGGAATATCATTCAGTCTTCGGGGCGCGGGGAAGGAGGGTCGAATTTCGAAATTCGACCGTCGAAAGGCAAATTAAATCAGCCATATTATTTAATTTCTAACTCATATAAAAGCAGTATACCCCTCACATCTTCCCTTTATACAGAATCACGAAACAATAAACTTACCCCAAAGATATTCCCCAGTGTTGGCTTGCTGAGTACACAGCCACATCAATTAGGGACAGTCCAATTACAGAGATAACAATAGTGATAGTAATTGGTCCAATCACCTTGAGTAGAAGTCCTGCCAAACCAAATCCTCCAAACACAAACTGAAATATATGGTGAAGTGATGAAGTCATGCTTATTGCTTGTACATCTTTGTCAGGTCAAGGCTCTAGTTAAGACAGCTCTCAATCTCTATGTCGCTCTGTGAAACTGTGATCAGACCAATTTTTGAGAGTGCTTCTCCCATGCCCTATCAGCTGTGTTGGTACCTGTGTCATACTGGCTAACATAAGATTCCCCTGAAGTAGAGCCACCCTGTCTTCCCAGTTCGGATCATACGTCACATTCTTACCGTCCTCTAATTGGGGTTACATTTGGGATTAAACTAGGTTTCTTTGGGTAATGGGTTAACTAGCTAGGATATTGGCTAAAACTATTACATAATTAAAACCAGTAGACTTTATACTGATTTGTCTCACAAAAGAGTAAAGACAGTCCTCTCCGAACCGGGCCGAACGAGTGGTCGAGTGAACGACATCTTGTAGTACGACATTGTCTAAAATGTGTTACCTGTCATGTAACTATCTTGACAGGGAAAGCTGGCCATTAGACCTTGTGCAACAGCAAAATACACGTAGGAGCCGCTCTGGATAATCGGTAGTCGTGTACCAAAAAACACCTGACAGGGAAAGGGAGTAGATTACATTTTTTATAGCAGCTAGATCCAGCTAGATCCAGCTAGATCCAGCTGGAATAGCTTTAACTCAGGGTATTAAAATCTCCTATTGAGTGCTCGTAGAATTATTTGGCTAGGTCTAGAAACTAATGCAGGCCTTCACCCTTCCTATTTAGAAAATTTGGGCCCCCGTCTTCAATGATTTCTTATCAGACCCCATCCCTTTTGCGTAGGCTTGTCCCCACAATATAATCTAATCACGGAGCGTCGACAAAGGAATCCACATATATCCCGCATAATTATTTATAGAAATATGAAATCTCCTAAATCTGCACCACTCAGCTCTGAGCTCTGTGTTATCTAGCCTCGCGTGAAAGAAACAGAGATCATGATTTAGCGAAATTTAGTGAGCAGAGAATCCTAACTTCACCCATGATAAGGATATTCCGAGAAATAAGGATCATTCTTCCCAGCTGGGCCCAGTTCCCATTTTACCTGTAGAAGTGTGGAAATTCCGGAGACCATGAACATAGAATTCAGAAGTCTCCCGGTTGCAATTGAGTTACCTGGGTGAGGGGAGATAATTGTCTTTTGGGTACCGGAGGGGTGAAATATAAAGTGGGGTTAGGCTCAAATAAGGAAGATTGTTTGAGGGAAGTAGGGGAAAACAGTATAATCATGGCGCCATCGTTGGGTCGCATGAAATTTAGGTAACTACCCTCGCGCTCCCAACCCAAGACCAACATGCAATAATTCGGCTGATAAGATATATGTATCTAGAAATCAAAGTTTTATTTATTTTGAATAAACCTTAAACAATTAGCGTCCATTTGTCGACGAACAGTTTACATGACCTATCATGTCCTGTAATCTCTACTATCTACTAGAAATCTGGAAAGTTATGGGCCATGGCCCCCTCTAATAAGAAAAAGACCTAAATTTATCGATTTTGGGAGTGACAGCACAATTCAAGTAAAAAATAAGTTACCTTTAATACAAAGGTTGGGTGCTAGGATAACTGGTATAGCAAAGGTAGGTCCAAACATGATGAGATACTGTTGGAAACCAAGGATAATTGACATCGGGATACTAGGGTTCTTATCCACCGGGTACTTCAACTGAATAGGATAGAGTTGGAGGTTATAAAATAGAGGAAAATTGTTTAATTATCCACTTTCAGTGAACTTCAATACAATTCTCGAATTTTCCCGGAACTCACCCCTCTCCTGATTCTCATGTACTCACCCCTCTCCTGATTCTCATGTACTCGTCTTCTTCCTCGTGATTTGCATCTCCATTGGCTCCATTTTCCATTGGAATTCCATTGGTCACTTTCTCGTATGCTAATTTTCAGGGCTCAACAAGTATTGTAGAAAGATAAACAACTTTCTATAGTTTACCTGGCCTCTTCGGTAGACAGGAATTGGAACTTTGACGTTTTTAAGGTACTCAGACAGAATCGTTATCAATACCACCATACTGAAAAGTAGGATTATATTTTCATATTATATTATCATTTATCAGGAATTTCATTCGGTCTTCGGGGTGCGGGGAAGGAGGGTCGAATTTCGAAATTCGACCGTCGAAAGGCAAATTAAATCAGCCATATTCTTCAATTTCTAACTCAAATAAAAGCAGTATACCCCTCACATCTTCCCTTTATACAGAATCACGAAACAATAAACTTACCCCAGAGAGATTCCCCAGTGTTGGCTGGCGGAGTACACCGCAACATCAATTAAAGACAGTCCAATTACAGAGATAACAATAGTGATAGTAATTGGTCCGATCACCTTCAGTAGAAGTCCTGCCAAACCAAACCCACCAAACACAAACTGAAATGGATAAACTGATACTAAGATACTGGTCATGCCTCTATCTCTAAACTGAAACATATGGTGAAGTGATGAAGTCATGACTGTACATCTTTGTCAGGTCAATGCTCTGGCAGATACATCTCTATCTCTCTGTGGAGCTATGAACAGCTCAATGTTTTGACCGGGGTTCTCCCGTGCTCTGCTCTCTGTGGTGGTATAGTACCTGTGTCATACTGGCTAACATGAGGTTCCCCTGAAGTAGGGCCACCCTGTCTTCCCAGTTTGGATCATACGTCACATTCTTACCGTCCTCTAATTGGGGATTAAACCGTGTTGTTTAGTTAGGACATTGGCTAAAATTACCAGTTGACTGATTTGTCTAAATAAGACTGACATTCCGAACCGGACCAAAGGCGTGCACAACATTACAGTCATGAAGTTCAAGTATGAAAAACACTGTCTAAAATGTGGTACATATGAACTTACATCTCATGTTTCAGACTTTTCGACAAATTAATTTGAGCACTGATGAGTAGAATTAATTATGCGCAAAACCTGTTTTATTTCGTCTTACCTGTCATGTAGCTATCTTGACAGGGAAAGCTGGCCATTAGACCTTGGGCAACAGCAAAATACACGTAGGAGCCACTCTGAATAATTGGTAGTCGTGTACCAAAAAACACCTGACGGAGAAATGGAGTACTAGTTAACAAATTTTTTAATGCTAGCTATAACCAGCTAGAATAGCTTTAGCTCAGGGCATTGAAATGCCTCTTTGAGTGCCCTAGATTTATTTAGCTACATATTAGGCATAGAAACCAATGCAGGCCTTCGCCCATTTATGAAATTTAGGGCCCCTGCCTTCAATGATTTCTTATCAGGCCCCATCCCTTTTGCGTAGACATGTCCCAATAATATAATATTGTCCTCTCACGGAGCGTCGACAAAGGAATTCACATATATCCCGGTCGCATAATATTTTTTAGAAATATGAAATCTCCTAATATGCACCACTCAACTCATTGTTATCTAGCCTCGGAGATCATGATTTAGTGATTTACTAAGCCGGGAATCCTAACTTCACCCTAGATAAGGATATTCCGAGAAGTAAGGATGATTATTCCTAGCTCGGCCCATTTTACCTGTAGAAGTGTGGAAATTCCGGAGACCATGAACATAGAATTTAGAAGCCTCCCGGTGGCAATTGAGTTACCTGGGTGAGGGGAGATAATTGTTTTCTGGGCACCGGAGGGATGAAATAAAGTGAGGTTAGGCTCGATTTAGGAAGGTTGTTTGAGGGAAGTAGGGCGAGTAGGGGGAAACAGCATTTAGGGGCCTAGCCGGTATAATCATGGCGCCATCATTGGGTCGCTCTAATTCATGAAAGCTAGGTACCCTTGCAGCACTCCCAACCCAAGACCAACATGAACATGCTGATAAGATACAGGGTGTTCATTTTGGATCTTTACAAGCGTTGGGCTTCACCCAGAAAAAAGTTGACAAGATTAGGTCATGAAACTTCATACTTGGACTATTCTATACCCTCATTCAAGGTTCCTGGTGTTTTCGAAGCTCTAGCACCCTGGGAAGTGTACTTTTGGCATCAAAACTACCAGAAGGAATTTTTTGCTGGTGCTGAGACTTTGCCAAAATGTTTTTTGGGTATTTTCTATGTCAATTCCAAAGTTTCATGATGATTGGATGTGTTTTTC
>AVPN01000616.1:11319-32183 GCA_000695325.1 Pleurobrachia bachei
GGAACCTTGAATGAGGGTATAGAATAGTCCAAGTATGAAGTTTCATGACCTAATCTTGTCAACTTTTTTCAGGGTTAAGCCGAACACTTGTAAAGATCCAAAATGAACACCCTGTACATATATCCAGAAATTAAAGTTTTATTTATTTTGAATAAACCTTAAACAATTAGCGTCCATTTGTCGACGAACAGTTTACAGGACCTATCATGTCCTGTAATCTATCTTTCTACCTACTAGTTAATTCTAGGAAACTTAAAAATTATGGGCCATGGCCCCCTCTAATAAAAAATACCTAAATTTATCGATTTTGGTCTACAATCCAAGAAGAGATAACTTACCTTTAATACAAAGGTTGGGCGCTAGGATAACTGGTATAGCAAAGGTAGGTCCAAACATGATGAGATACTGTTGGAAGCCAAGGATAATTGACATCGGGATGCTGGGATTCTTATCCACCGGGTACTTCAACTAAATAATAGGAGAGTTGGGGGTTAAAAAATAGGGGAAAAAACTTGATAAGCACTTCCAGATCTTCAATAAAAATTCTCGAATTCTCCCGGAACTCACCCCTCTTCTGATTCTCATGTACTCGTCTTCTTCCTCGTGATTTGCATCTCCATTGGCTCCATTTTCCATTGGAATTCCATTGGTCACTTTTTCGTAGTCCTGAGGGGAATAAACAGTATTATAGGATACGAGGATTAATTAGTTTGGCTACCACTTTCCGTTCCTGCGAAAGGTTTAGAAGTTTAGCCCCCAAAAGGTAAGTGGTGTCTGACGGTGTCGAGCCGATCTGAGCGCATTGTCAGAAGGATGCAACAGCCGGTTTTGGGTTCGTTTCAAGATCTTTTTTCGATTTTGTTTGTCCTCTCGAATGATCCACAATTTGCGTTCTCACTAACTAATGTGGTAACGAAATTGGCAAAGTGGTATAATTTCAGTGGTGTAGTAACCTCTTCAAGCGCTGTCTTGTTGGGAATGACATCCAAATTCGTTGCCATGGTGAGGATGAAAGGTTTCCTGGTTACCCGCTGCAGAATCCCCCTAAAATTTTAGGACTGGATCGTTTTTAGGAAATAGTATTCGCTTCTTAGAGTCAACCGAAGTGGAAGCTGTCACAGTATAACGCAGGCAACTTCAAGTTTTATAAAAACGTGAGAAACATGTGGGCTTTGAAACTCAAAGTTTGAGCTAAAGCTTATATGTATCAACCGATATAGATCAAGAAACTTTTAATTAGCCCTGCCTCAGTGCCTCGAGGGTTCAATAACCATGGCATGCAGATAGTAATAACATTATTAGCACGTAGTAAGCAAACCAAGCTGATGATGAGAGCTGGAGAAAAGGTCGTGGGATACCTATACAGTATACACTGTAGGCCGTAGGGGCCACAAATACAAAGAGAAAAGGGAAAAAGGAGCGAGGGAATTATCCGAAGTCTCCCTAGTGGCATAAAAGAGTAAATAAACATTAGATTATTCGTCCCACATGTATGCTAACATATGTGTCCCTATACCAATACGGGGTGTAGTTGTACAGTTGCAACTTGAACTAGTTGTGCAACGTGGCCTACAGGCTACAGAGTACAAGCTATACTCTGTCAGAGTATTGGCCTGACCTTATTGTTATTTCTTTCCAATCAGAAGCACGCAATAACTAAACCGCCGTCAGAGCATGATTTAGATCAAGATGATTACGACACAAAAAACGTTGTCACGTTTTTGTCGTGGAATACAAGCTGATCTGGTATGACGATATCTATTTAATTCGAAGAAATAACGATATATTTCCAGAAGCATTCCCAGTGTTAAAAAACATATTATGTAACCTATGGCTATCATAGTAGAATGGCGAACAAAATACCATCTGCCTATAATTCTTAGTCATTAGTGAAATGAACCTTAATCTTGTTAAATTTCCCATGAACGAATAAATTCATAGTGAGCGAAAGGATAAAAAGAGATAGAGAGAGATAGGAAAGATAAAAGAATTAGATTTATAAAAAATCGGACACCTTTTTGCATTGGATATAAGATTAAGAACATTGGATACGCTTCGACTCTTTTCGCGAGAGAGGAATAATAATACTACACGTGTTCACTTGGTATATCTCCATGACAGGACCAAGACACAATTGTAGTATTGTACAAGCATGGTTGTCCCAGAGCGCTAGTGACCATGTGAGAGCTGCAGCATGGTAACCTAATCAAGCATTGGTACAGCGACGGGAGAGCCACCAAATGTTATTACACTACTTGGCAGTAGTATAGCACTATATTGTATCACTTTGCAGACTGTGCTCATATCGCACAAACGCCCAAATGGGCTGATATTTTGCAAAAGATACAGTGACACAGCAAAAATAAAACCTAAAACTAAAAGAAAAGGGGACTGTAGGACTATCAAGCAAGCCTATAAAGGAGCGTCGAACGAGAGGCCCTGTCATGCACAGATAAAATATGAATGTTTATTTAAGGCGATATAATCCTATTTCCTAATTATATCTATGATGCTACCATATGACATACCCTATATGGTAAGCAGGTTAGGCCTAAAAGAACCCTTCAGTGTCAGGCCAATACTGTGACAGAGAAGAACAGAAGGATCTGCTGAGCAACATCTTTCTGCAACTGAAACGCTATAAAAAATTAATTCAGTGGCACTATTTTTCAGCCCATTATTCTGTCCACAGGAGCTGCTGCTGTAGTAAGCAGAAGGCGTCAGTCATCTGTGAAACAACAAGACTATTTGTTCCACATTCTGTAATTCCATGTCCCTGGAACTGAGATGGAGCTGATATTTGTCGGTCTGTGCTGCACAAAGTGACTAATTCATCAGATCTATCTGAGATCTCTCTCCATCTCTATCTCTATCTCTATCTATCTATCTTTTTTATTGTCGAAAAGTTAGAACGGGTTACTTATAAAAAGCATTGAAAACACACAGGGCTCTGCCAACAGGGTAAAAACCCGCAGTTATAGGCAGCACCCTAGACACACACACCTAATAAGATACAGTCTGTGGAAATTACTATTAGGTAATAATTGTAAAACATTCAAAAACAGTCCATGGAATATATATTGCTGTGGACAGCAAAATCTCGATTACACCGTGTTCACTTAGAAATATCTCTCAGCCCGGGCCGTTTCCCTCAGCACTGCGATCATGTACACCGACGAGTTGAGCGGGCGAGGTGAGTAGACGAGAGATGGTGGTAGTGCCAGCAGGATACAGGTAGAGGTCGTTAGCACCACTGAGTGCATGTATGGGGAGAGAAAACTAGGGTAGGGGGTACAGGTATGGGGTAGAACTTACTATAGAGTTTAAGAATAAAAGATTTGCCTAGGTTTACATATAGGGTTAATTATAATCACTAAGAGAGTTGAAAATATGACACTTTAATCTCAAACAAAAACTGGAATAGGTAACAGCCTGTCTAATTTCATACGGGATAGAGTTCCATAGGTCAACAGAACGATAGAAGAAACCGTTACGGAATTTACTAGTACAAGATTCAATAGTGCACCTGATAGTGGTGATATCCATTCCGTCAACAATATCCTTGTTCAATCTAGATCGGTAAGGGCGATCTGTAGGTTGAACAATACAAAGATAGTCGGGGAGGCCATTAGGCGCTAAGCCATGAACAATCTTGAAAAAGAGTTTCATATCATTGAAATAAAACTGCTCACGGATGGGTAAAATACGCAAAGTCACTAGTTTATCATAATACTCACGCTCACTCCAACTATCACGAGGGCTAACCCCATACGGGGCCACGTGGTCTGATCCCTGGCTTCTGATTGGCTCCCACAGCCCGTCACGTGATCCCAGATTGGTTAAGTGCACTTCTCACTTCATTCGGCCTACAACAAGAGCAGCAGCGGGATTATGAGCAGCTGAGGGTTGTTGATGGGAAAACGTGCACTGTAGACCGGTGTGCGAGGGGTAAAATCAGGAGGGGGCGTCCCTCTCTCGTTATAGTAGCCCTCATGCTTCATAATGGGAAGCACCCATTCTCTCCCCTCCCAGGCCCCCTCTCGTTATACAATGACAAGAGCTATAATTGAAGGGGCTCAAATGTGGAGGGAAGCTCATCCTCATCTTGCCTTCCTCGACCCTCTGTCACCGAGAACAATCCCGACCCACTCACTGAACATACCCCTCCAAGCCCAATTTCTTCCAGGGCGAAGGATAGGGGTTGATGTTACTAAAATCCATCTCCAGGAGGTAGTGAACCATCTTAGAGATCTCTATAAACCAACTTCCAAGATTAGGTCGGATCATTTTTTTTTATTGTCGAAAAGTTAGAACGGGTTACTTATAAAAAGCATTGAAAACACACAGGGCTCTGCCAACAGGGTAAAAACCCGCAGTTATAGGCAGCACCCTAGACACACACACCTAATAAGATACAGTCTGTGGAAATTACTATTAGGTACATATTTGTAAAACATTCAAAAACAGTCCATGGAATATATATTGCTGTGGACAGCAAAATCTCGATCACACCGTGTTCACTTAGAAATATCTCTCAGCCCGGGCCGTCTCCCTCAGCACTGCGATCATGTACACCGACGAGTTGAGCGGGCGAGGTGAGTAGACGAGAGATGGTGGTAGTGCCAGCAGGATACAGGTAGAGGTCGTTAGCACCACTGAGTGCATGTATGGGGAGAGAAAACTAGGGTAGGGGGTACAGGTATGGGGTAGAACTTACTAAAGAGTTTAAGAATAAAAAATTTGCCTAGGTTTACATATAGGGTTAATTATAATCACTAAGAGAGTTGAAAATATGACACTTTAATCTCAAACAAAAACTGGAATAGGTAACAGCCTGTCTAATTTCATACGGGATAGAGTTCCATAGGTCAACAGAACGATAGAAGAAACCGTTACGGAATTTACTAGTACAAGATTCAATAGTGCACCTGATAGTGGTGATATCCATTCCGTCAACAATATCCTTGTTCAATCTAGATCGGTAAGGGCGATCTGTAGGTTGAACAATACAAAGATAGTCGGGGAGGCCATTAGGCGCTAAGCCATGAACAATCTTGAAAAAGAGTTTCATATCATTGAAATAAAACTGCTCGCGGATGGGTAAAATACGCAAAGTCACTAGTTTATCATAATACTCACGCTCACTCCAACTATCACGAGGGCTAACCCCATACACCCACTTGATACATCTTTTCTGGGCAGCCTCAAGATCGTTGAGAACACCCACCTGATGTGGGGCCCAGATCGGGGAGCAATGCTCCAGAAAAGAGCGTACTAAGGTAACATAGAGAGTACGTTTTTGGTGTGGGTTAACAATCATATACATAGTTCTACGTAACAGGTTAAATCTATCAGTAAACTTGCCAAGAATGTACTGACAGTGGTACCTCCAGTCAAGGTCCCGACACACATAGATGCCAAGATCTCGCTGAACATCCACATTATCAAGCACTACTCCGGCTAGTTTGTACGAATTAAGATAAAAAGGTAGTTGACTCCAAGTGGCTGCCCAGTAGTCAGCTTGGGTATAAACTCGGGTAGACACAACTTTGCACTTGCCCGGGTGAAACACCATCTTATTGGCAACTGCCCAAGAATATAAATAATCCACTGTAAGCTGCAGGTCCAAATGTTCCTGCAGGCAGGCAACCTTACTCCAAACTTTCAGGTCATCTGCATACAACAACAATTTGGTATTACCTACGAGACACTCGGTAATATCATCAATAAACATAACAAAGAGAAGCGGTCCCAAAAGGCTACCCTGAGGTACACCACTGAGGACAGAGAGAAAGGAAGAGAAACATCCCCCAACCACAACTCTCTGGGTTCTACCCATAAGATATACTCTGATTAATCCCAAAAGCTTACCATCAACACCAAATCTATTACGAATCTTACTCAGAATCAAGTCGTGATTAACTGAGTCAAAAGCCTTTGAGAAGTCAAAATATATAATATCGGTAGCAACTCTTTCGTTATCATTAGATATCAGATCGTCAAGAAAAAGGACGAGTTGAGTCAGACACGACCTACCAGGTAGGAAACCGTGCTGTCTACTGTCCAGTTTACTAATACAAATACTAAGTAAACGGTTGTACATCAATCTCTCGAGTATCTTCATGATAATGCAGGTAAGTGAGATGGGTCTATAATTACGTACATCCTTGGTATCCCCAGACTTATGAACCGGCACCACATTAGCAGCTTTCCAAATGTTGGGAAGGGAAACACAGTGGTGGCCCCAGCCTGGGGTGGTGGGGGGGTGGCCACCCCCCCAAAACTACACTGTGAATGTCGTCCGGACCTGCAGCCTTACGAGAGTTAAGCTTGGACAGGACATCATAAATCTCACTGGCACTGAACTCACTCTCAAAATTGCTTTCAGTAATATTCGGTAACACATTATAATCACTAGCAGTAGAAAAATTAGATGCAAAATATTCGTTAAATAAATTAGCTTGCTCTTCCCCACTCGATCTAAAAACTTCACCATTATTAACAATGGGTGGGATACGTGTGGTCTTGGAATTAACCTTGACTTGGCCCCAGAAGCGCTTGCTAACGCTATCTCTGTTGTCCATGTCAAGGCTCCCCCTGAGCTTCGCATCAGCACCTATGGCTCGAGCACGGATAAAATAAGGCGTGATGATAGTGAGAGTGTCTGAGTGTATTCAATCTTAGACCTATTTTACTAATACATGTTATATACCTGGTGCTTCTTTCTGGAAAAGAATTTCCCTGCCAAAGTACCAAATTTACTGCCCTCGCCGGATGATGCCTGGGGACGAATGAAAAGAAAGGGAATTAGGAGTTAAGAAGAATGATTATAGGGTTGGAGCACTGGGAATTAGGGGGACCAATGTTAGGTCTGATCTGAAATGTCGGGCACAAGCCCGGTGTATTATACTAGGGCTAGTTTGTGTTAGTATCTAGTAATGGTAATGATATATGATAATATGAAAGGGTAGCATTCAAGCATGGCTTCGATACTTGATTACTGAGAGTAGTGAGGGAGAGAGAGAGAGAGAGAGAGAGAGAGAGAGCGAGAGAGAGAGAGAGAGAGAGAGAGAGATAAAGAAAGGTCTACTTGACTAACAACGTCTACAAATGAAATGAAATTGCAATCTCTCCATCAGCGTCTACCTCTTCAGAGCGACCTAGCCTATCCAGTTCATCTAGTGACGGATTAGGACTGCCCTTCGAGAACTCTTCAGAATCAGATTCCAAGGCTCGGGAACGGCGAATGAAGCGCTTGAAAAACTTCACGTCAATAGTAGAAAACTTGTTGAAACTTTTCAATGAAAAAGTATCCGAATTGTCTATGTCCTTCAGATTAGTCATTGATGCTGAATAAAGGTTGCTCAGGTTACTAGTGGCAGAACGAGGCATGGTTCCACGATCACTGGATGGTGGTTTCGGAAGGGTCCGGTGAAGGTGAGCTGAGTAGTAAGACAGATCTCTTGGTTTCCGTGGTATAACTGGGTCATCTTCACCCCGGACTTGGGCATACAAATCATTTAGTTGAACGTGTAACCGCTTCAGCTCATCTTCATGAAACGCTATCTTATTGATGGTTTCCTCAATTTTCTGTTTCACGTCTAAATTATCGCTGCTGTCTTCCATGTATCCTGGTAAAAAGTCAGCCATTAGTTAATAGTATTTGGATACTAACATTAGAGGTGCAATATGTTTATGCTCTGCATCTAAAACATCTTGGGTTAATGCTGGCAGAGTCGAGTGTATGCAGAACGCAATTAAATTAGAAATTTGTCAACACGGCTAATGCAGGTAGTGGTACACACACATGTGGCTGCAGCAGTTATACTTTGGTAATACTCAAATTAATCTATGTAGTATGTAATCATATCAAATTTGACAATATGTGAAATGTGACAATTTAAAGTATAATTATTGTAACTGGTCACTTCACGGCGTTACGCCAATCGCCATAATCAGTGTCTTGTTTGTGAGTAGGATATCAGGCCTAGGATAGTTTTTCGGTAATATCTATTTGAAAATTACAACTATAAATTTAGCTGTGAGAGTTCTCTTGCAATAAAATTCAAACAATTGGCTTTCGCTTCATTCTCCTGTATCAGTGGCCTGTGGACTGTGGCTGTCGAGAAAACCAGGCTGTGATAAGAAAAATGTGTCTTTTTTGGGATACACTTCAATCGCCTCTATCAGGATAGTAGCCGTCAAAAACGCTCGCACTGGGGGACTGCCAGCCAAGTCTGATGTCAGTCTTTCAAAAGGATTCGCAGAATGAACCTTCAACTTTTTTAAACTTGGCTTTAAAATTTTATTTCAAATTGTCGAAATTTCGTCAGTTTCGTGAAATTAAAATGTCTATGTCGATGCATAAAACGTAACGCGCGACATTTATACGCTTAAGCGCTTGCTGGGGTAAGCCGCGCTTGGCAAAAATATTCTCGCGTCGTGAGATCAGAACAAACAACAAAAGTAAAGTGCGTTTCAAACGAATAACGACTTGACCTGAGATTCCTGGAAATTGGATTATTGTGTGTTGTATTTAGTAAAAGAGATCCTCAATTTCCAGGAATCTCAGGTCAAGTCGTTTGAAACGCACTTAAAGTCCAAACATCAAAAAAATGAAAAAAGGGCCGTTTCCCGGCCCGACCGTTGGTCCCAGCCGTTTTACATATATTGCAATAAGGGAACGTAAATCGTAAGGGAAAGTGTGGCATACGAAATGTTCTCAAAGAGTCGCCTCATTAGATTCTTGACTTCTGAGGACTGAGCCCTGAGAGCAGAGGGGCGAGGGCTAATGCACAGGCCATGTACCTTTCTTAATCCTATGTGGCTTTTGAACTTGGCCACTTTCCACTGACTAGACTGGCTGTAATTTCCAAATATTTACTATGCAATGAACTGTCTAGGATTTTTCTCGATTTATTCTCGATCTCGATCTTTAGTTATTTCCTAAAGATCGATTCGAGATCGAGATATTTCTAAGCAATGTTGTTATGTTCTAACCCCCTTTTACAAAATATGTGGGCGTGTGAACTGTAGTCATAACTTGGCAAAAGCAATGCATCGTAAATAACCCACTATTCTGTTTAAGCCACACCTCAATGACTCCTGGTTCCTAACTAATGACTGATCAGGAGCGTATTCGACTATCTCGGTTGAGATACTTTGAACAACAACAGGAATCCTCTACTGTTACTGTCACAGTCCCTAACACATCAGAAGAACCTGAAATTACAACAGACTCTGATCTTGATGAAGATCATGTGGATGAAACACCACAGTATATAGCCCTAACCGTCCCTGTTGATAGTATTCAGACCGCCACCCCCTCAGTCCTCAACCCAGCCCCCGAATTTGGTAGTGAGGAAACTGAATTATACGTCAAGATGCCGTCTAGTGAGATAGACGAGGAACAGTTGCGTCACTTTGTACGTCTGCAAATGGATAAGCAGATTATTGTGCGGCACAGGGGTAAACAAGTGGGAGATCGGTACTTTTTTATTCGATGTGGAAGTGAAGAAGATAGCGAGACTTTACTGAAAGACATGCACGATGAACTCATTGGAGATTTTGATAGGTCAATCATCTGCCATAGGAAAATAACTGAGCGAGTAGTGAGCTGATCAACGATATTTTTATATGTCCACAATTTAGTGTGTGAGTGTTGTTTTAATTCGTATCGAAGGTACCTTTCTCCGCTATTTTTGCGTGCTCGTTATTGCTTCTTTTATTCCTTTTTCCAAAATTTTTTACAAAGTGTATTATCGTCGTTTTACTACCGTAGTGAGTTTAATATCAAATAATAACTCCATCTAAACTCCCTATTTAGGATTCTGATGGTATAGTTCTCGAACAATGCCAATCAAGAACCCACTTCTTGAGAAGTATGCCCCACCGAAGGGTAGCTCTCTTCTGGGATCCTCCTCTCTACTTTCCGGCTCCCAATCACCGACCGGACAGTCATCCCTCCTTGGATCTAGTTCAAGACTATCTGGGCAGTCCTCCCTCCTTGTTTCCACCTCCCGGTCAGCCGGACAGTCCTCTCTCCTGGGATCTACCTCACTTTTTGGCTCCTCAGGCAATTCCTCTCTGCTGGGAACATCTGCTGTGAAGCGGCCCGTTGAGTCGAGCTCCTTCCTATCGGTTAAACATGTGAAACCAAGTGTTTTGACAAACTCTTCCTCACTCCTTGGTAGTAAGCTAAGCAGCCTCCGACCTCTAACATCCTCCACCACAGGAGGATCTTTCTTTACTTCTCCCAAGTCTTCTCTAGAACTATGTTCTCCGTCGACTGCGGCTCCTAAAGATGTAGCACCCCTCCAGCTGGAAGATCTCGAGATATCTGCAGAGGACCCTTCTGACTGCTTTCTTTCGGAGGGAGATTGCATTCCTCTTGACGCACGATCCAATGTCATCAATAATTACTTTGACAAGGTTGGAAAGGCAACGGTAGTGCTTTCCCCGGAGGAAATACTGAAGCAAGATTTCATTAACCTCACCGCAACCTCTCTAATCCGTGTCCCGGATCTCGGGTCACGACACGATGATGTCCGTTGTGACATGATCAAATTAGTTGATGAAATTGCTAAGTTTGACCCTGAATTTATCCTGAAGACGGCTCTCTTCACCAGGAAAGTCCTGAACATACGTGTCACGGCTAATTTCTTGGTTGCCCTTGCTGCATTTACCAAGCCCTGTAGGAGGTACATCAAGAAGTACTATGCCGCCACTGTGGCTCTCCCATCGGATTGGATCGATATCGCCGAGCTTTACACCTCTCTTGGAGACAGGCAGATCGGGTACTCGGCTATCCCGGTAGTCCTGAGGAAGGCAATGGCTAAAAAGTTTCCCACTTTCGATGTGTATCAAATTGGAAAGTACAACAAAGCGCCCAAGAAAAAGGGAGGAGATGCTGCACAAGATGATGATGATGATGATGGAGAGAAGTTATACGAGAGACACTTCTTTACCCTCAAGCAGCTGATTAGGAAGATCCACGTGTGTGAGCCACCTGATATTGTCATGCCTGTTCTAGGGAAGAAGTACCCAGCTACTCAGGATGACTTTTACAGGAGCCGACTGAATGGGATCTGGGACGAATCGAGGGCTGGAAAACGGATGAAAATCCCCACGCCCTATACCTGGGAAACACAGCTCGCGAGTAAGGGGAACAACGCTGCTACCTGGAAAGAGCTGGTCTTGTCCAGGAAATTACCATATATGGCAATGTTACGTAACCTTAGAAACATCATTCAATCAGGGGTAAAGGAGAACATCCACAAGATCGTCCAAAAGAAGTTGTGCTCTCCCATTGACGTGAAAAGGAGTAAGCAGTTCCCGTTCCGATTCCTCTCTGCGTATGCCGTTCTGGACGCTCTCAAAAATCAAGACATGAGTAAGAATATCCAGTGGTCAACGACCCCCGACTTCGAAAGATCGGATCTATTGGAAGGCTACAAAGAGTGTCTGGATAAGGCGGTCCAGCTTGCTGCAATCAACAATGTCAAACCGATCAAGGGCTCCCTCTTGATACTGTTTAATTGTGGCGATGCAATGGATGAACAGTGTAGTACTAAGGGTTTTGGTTTGGTCCGCACAATCCGACAGGTCGCTGGACTGATGACCCTCATGATGATGTTCTCTAGTGAACACTGCAAGGTCCTGTTCTACAACTGTTATGGCTCGGTTGAGGGAAAGCACATTGGTACAGGAGGTGAAATTCTCAAGTTCTTGGAAACTTTTGTAGAGGAGTCAAACAAGGCGAATAAAAATTCATCCGACGAAATGGGTGGCATGAAGAAATCTGACTTTTTCCAGCATTACGAGAAGCAGTTTGATGTGATTATTGACATCTCTGATTCAGTGATAGACAACAATGAGGAAATGCGTTTGTATAGGGGCCGAGTGAATGAAGATGCTCTCTATGTCACAATAAATCTAAAGAGCCGGGAGAAGAGTGCCTCAATTAGTACAACAGAGCATCGTAACGACATTAGATTGTCTGGGTTCAGCGACCAAATCCTCCAGTATATCTCTGAGAGGGGCTCTGGTAATCTCCTATCCAGTGTTGAGTCCATTGACAAAAAGTTCTCCTTGCAGCCACTACCTAAACCCATGGCCCAGAACTACGTGTCACCCTTGGCACATCAAGTCCGGGCCAAGGTGTGGCGAGTATTTGTATCTTCTACCTTTCTCGACCTAAAGTGGGAGCGGGAAAAGCTCATGCACACAGTTATTCCTGAGATTAACAAATGGGCCGGTGAGTCTCACAACGTTATACTGCAGGAGGTGGACCTGCGTTGGGGAGTCACTGAAGAGGAGGGTCGGTCGAACAAGGTCATCTTGAGGTGTCTTACTGAGCTGTCCAAGTGCCACATTGTTGTAGCGGTTATTGGAAACAGGTACGGGAGGACATTTGACTCGTACCCCGAGTCGCCCAATCCTGATTTCGCATGGTTGTCCACGGCAGTCAAAGGTTATAGTATCACAGAGTTAGAGATACGCCAGGCAGTTCGGTATCTGGAGAAGAAGCCCGATCATGTTCCTATGATGGGGATGGTGGTGCTGAAGGAATCGAGCCTGCCAGAACTTGGTCCCAACTCAAATCTTATTGATATGCTGGAAAATATCAAGGAAATGAACGATCAAATGCCGATATTTATCAATGACTATGACAAAGATAACTTTGCAGAAACCGCGGAAAAGGCCATCAGTGTTCCCATGGAACTGGAGTTTGGGAGCTCTGCAACGGAGGACAAAGATGAAGATGCGATCCATTTCAATCACCTGGACAAGACCTCCCTTCTGTTTGTTGGCCGTCAGAACCTGGTGACTAATGTTGTCCAGGCGATCAAAAACTCCAACTTTGTCATGGTAACCGGGCATGTTGGTACAGGTAAATCCGCCCTGACCGCCAAGGCTTTGTCCGTGTTCAAGGAAGAAGAGAGAACGAATGATTTCTACCACTTTGTTGCCCTAACACCCGACTCAAAAGACCTGAACAACCTTCTGATGAGGCTGTGTTTCCATCTCTCTAAAATCATCAACGAGCAGCTGGAGGACGGGTTTGATCCCATCAACACATTCTGGGCCCAGATTTCTAAATGTGAAACACCCTTCAAGATCCTGATTGACGGGTGTGACGAGCTCCTCCCTACACCCGAGTTGTACTCTTGGCTGCCGGACAAGTTCCCTGCTAACGTGAAGGTGATCTTCACGTGCAACTCACCCGGTCCCTGGGCTACATTCCTGAACAAGAAGTACAGTGGTATCACCTCCCTGAATATTGGGAAACTCTCAGCCACGGAGAAGTCTAGTGTGGCCAAGGAGATTCTGAGGAACTACGGTAAGAAGTTGGAGGATAAGGGATTCAACAGCCAGATGGCTATGCTTCTTTCCAAAAAAGAGTCAAACAACCCCCGGTTTATCGAAATGTGTATCTCCCACCTCCGGCACAATGCTTTCTTTGAGACTCTCAGCGATCACATAAAACAGTTGCCACAGACCATAGAGGAGCTTTATATTGAGGTTTTGAGGAAGGCTCAAAACATGTCTGCCGCTGACAGGGTCATGCAGTTGTTGTACTGTAGCAAGAATGGGATGTACGAGGCTGATCTCCTGGGATTCTCCGGGCTAAAACCCATGGCTCTAGCGACCCTTCTACAGTCAGTGGAACTGTTTATTGAGTTGGATATGAGATCTGGTATACTGTCCCTCCGCAACCAACTTGCCAGGAACATTGTTCTCCGTCACTGCTTTGGCAACACCAAGATAACGGAGGTGCACAGTGAGTTGGCTGAGAAGTACCGCTCTATTATCTGTGGTGAACAAGATCAGTACACCTCTGGACGGGCTGTTGCCTTCCAATGTACCATCTACCATCTCATCCAGGCGTGTGAGTGGAAACGATTGGCGACGTTGCTAACAAATCTTAACTTTGTTCGTCAGATGGTCTACCTGGGACTGCTGCCAGATCTTGTGTCTGTGATGAGTATCAAGGAGGGAAACCTAAAGGGAGTGGACAAGGCAGCGTACAAGAGTTTCATGTTGTTAGAATCAACTAAGAGGTTGAGTCATTTCCTTATCAACAACAAGACCATACTGAACCAGGAACCATTCCTGCTGCAACAGCGTCTTATCTCCCACTTCCCAGTTGAACTTCTGAGCCATGATGTTACCTTCAATGACAAGATCGGGTATTTCACCGCTATACCTGAACATAACACTTCGTCAGACTCCAAGGAACTGCAGCACAGGTGCATCATGAACGAGCATTCCAAATCTGTGGTGACGTGTGTGGCGACCTGCCCAGGCCAGACTAACCTAATCCTGGTGGGGTTCCAAGATAGCAAGTTGCAGACAATGGACATGGAAAACTCTCGAGTTCTCCTGACCTACCGAGGCCACACTGGGCCGATCACATGCTGTGGTTTCCTAACCTCATCCCGGTTTGTATCAGGCGGGAGTGACGGATCACTCAGGTTGTGGGGTATCCTGGATACGGTTTGCATAGCAACCATCGAGCCCCATACCTACCAGGTGCTGGGTCTTGCTGTCAACACCATAACCAAGTGTGTCCTCTCTGCGGGGCTCGATAGGAGGGTTGCTGTCTGGCACAATGACGTCATTTTCGAGACGGTGGAGTTCGAAAACCCAATGAATTGCATCACCTTCATTGATAACGGGAAGAAGTTTGTTGCTGGCTCTTGGACTGGCGAGGTCTACGCGTACGACCTTGTACAGAAATGCAAGATAACTGTGAAAAAGAGCGGAAAGCTCTATCAGGGCCATGGCTGCAGGAAAAGATCATTTCGTGGCTTTGGACATCAGTGGAAATCTCTCACTATGGGACCAGAAGACTCTTGATATGGTTAAGAAAGTTCGTGTCCCATCGGTGACGGCAGTTTCTTATGATCAGGCGGACAACTTGTTACTAGGTCTGAATAACGGGTTCGTGCAGGTTGCAGCTGGGTTCGGGAAGCTATCCATCCTGTGTAACCTAGTTGACTCGGCAGTGACATCGATCTGTCAGGTGAACGACAAGACCCTTGTTCTGGGAATGTACCGGGGTGACGTACTGTCTGTGACATCGGGTAAAGGGGTGCAGGAGCTCACACGGCACAAAGGAAAGATAAATGCGATAGAGAAGAGGAATGATGAGACTGTTATAACTTGTTCTGATGATGGAACAATCAAGGTAAACAATCGTGCACTACTGTTAAATGTCTTGCACTAATAATCAGCTAGTGTAATTCTGGTTGAAGACTAAACTAAACACACTCTCAGGTGATTAATGTTACCCAATTAGAGAAAGTCCAGTGGGAGTTGAACTGTCACATTGGTAAAGTGCTAACCCTCTCCGGTTGTGATGGTCAATTATTTTTCTCTGGTGGTTCAGATTGCAATATTGTTGCTATAAAATTCAATGGAAATGAACTACCCCTGGAAAAGAAGATATTTGGACACGAGGCAGCTGTATCAACTCTTCTTTATGTGAGTCAGCAGAGTAGAGAGAAACATGTGTGTAGCAGTAACATGATATATTATGATCTACACATGTTACTCCGCTATACAATAAACATCTAGTCGACCTAATACCTGTTTAGTCGGTGGGGTTTCTACTCTTGGTTCACTTTCACTATATCCGAACTATCCTAATCCCCTCTGTTGTCTGACAGTAACAGCCTAATAGTCCTATAATACTTCGTAAGAAATCTCCACTTTAGTTGTGGTTCCATCCCACCCCCCAACCCCATTCTTCCCTCAGTTGTGGGGAATTAACCGGCTGGTATCTGGTTCTCACGACGGTTCAGTAAAGCTATGGAACAGTGAAACTGGCAAGTGTCTCTATACTAGTGAGAGTGCCCATAGTGACTGGGTGACCTGTTCGGCCCATGTTAGCCCCCACTCCAAGGTGTTTGTGACCGGGTCCAATGATAACCTGGTTGTACTGTGGAAGATGGACAGTGGCTGTACCAAGATCACATACACCAGTGAGTGATGCTCAGTGCCGCTACCCGGACCTTGTCTTGTTCTCACAAGACAAACCCGGGTTCCGGACTGTGGTAGATTGAATGATTGAGCAGTGTAGAATGTAGATAGTGTGCTAACTGACATGTAGAGAAGATATCGATATGGCACTTTTCAGGGTATCTAACCTTCCTGCACCCCTATAGGGCGGTTGACGGGTCTCTCCTCCCCTGTAAAATGTGTTAGTATCCTGAGCGAGATCGGAGGATGTGTCTCTAATTGCAGCTGGATCTGCAGCAGGGAGGTTGGCTCTTTGGAACTCAGAGGGGACCTTTATATCAGCCACCAAACCCTCAGAGAGGGGCAGTGTTAACGCTGTCCTGTTCGATAAACACGGGGAATCTGATGTCAATGTCAAGGTAGATACAATGGGGTTAGAGGAAATGCTATCGAGACGTGTACTTGTTCAATATCAGTAGCAGGGAATCTAGAGAACCAGTGATATTCATCATGTTTTATCTATCATGTTTTATCTCTCATGTTTTATCTCTAGGCGTTTGTGGGAACGGATGAGAGTGGTGTGATGATATTGGAGCACACTAAACTGGACATCCTAGCAAGTCTGAACCACCACAAGGGGGGTGTCCGGGGTGTCCAGGGCATGATGGGAGATACCATTGTGTCCATTTCATCTGATAATACCATCCAAGCGTGGCAGTGGAAGAGTAATAAGAACAAGACCCATCTGAAGGCCATTCAGGGTAGGTGCATTGTATTAGTTGTTCACTATCAGATGAATGTCTGTGTGAGTGTCCATGCGTGTTGATCTACAGCCCTACCTTTAGTTGTTATGATAACAAGCTGAGCTCCATTGCGTTGCTCCCCCTTCTCTTTCTCTCTCTCTCTCTCTATCTCTATGTCTCTGTCTTTCTCTCTTTCTCTTTCCCACTCTACATTTCTAGCTAGTTGTTGCGAAATCAGAGCCGAATCCATTACAAGTTATAGTGTGCACAAAGAGTGATCTAATAGTGTGTGCAGAGTGGCTTTTTATTCGTGCATGTTTCACACAGTGAAATACACACGCACCCATCCTCTATTCAGAGACCCCCCCATACACTTTCTATTATATATTCCTCCATTTCACACAGACCCCATATATTTTCTCCGTTCCAGATATTGTGTGGGAGCAAGACCGTGGTTCTGATACTAGCTATACCGTTGGTATCATGGACACGACAGGGACTGTGGTAAACCTGACGGTTGATAGTGAGAAGGGATGGAGTGTGACATCCGTGGTAGAGCCTGAGGAGTATATCGGTGGGAAGGCAAAGGGAATGATATTGGAACGAGATAGAGGCGTCACAAAGTTTAAACTATCTGGTAAGAGTATACATTTGAATTATAGTGAGTCTCTCCTTCCACTTCTCTAAGTATACTTTATTGGATTGGGCATGTTTACAGGATTCCAGCACAATCTCTCAATTTTCCAGTGTCATCGGACGGTTCGTTTGTTAGCTGCAGTTCTGGATACAACTTTACATATAATGGGAAGATGGGAGTTATCGAGAGTGAAAAGTCCTTTGGCAATGGCAAGCACTCCTTCAAGATGCCTAAATATTCAAGTTAGTAGGCCGGCAAGTGGTTCTTGATACATAGAGATTTGTCATGCCAAAAACACGACGTACTATGTAATATATAATGTATGTTGCCCAGATAGTACTGCATCAATCAATAATTATAATAACACTTCCTCCTCCCTTCCAGCACTAACCACTTTCATGGGTGTAACTTCTGAGGGGATCTTCCTCTGTGCATTCCGGTCCAACATGACCTCTGGGTTCAACCTCAAGACAGGAGCAGTAATTCCCCCCGTTAAATCTCACCATGACGCTGGTTCGGATTATACGCTGTTCATGGATTACCCCACTGCATCTACATTCTTCAACGGCAATATCATTGTGGGAACATCATACGGTTACATCAAGTAAGTTGGGAACATCATTCGGTTACATCAAGTAAGTTGGGAACATCATACGGTTACATCAAGTAAGTTGGGAACATCATTCGGTTACATGAAGTAAGTTGTTGTTTTGTTCAATCCCTAGGCAATTAATTGGAGTTGGTAAATTATAAATGGTAGCAGCATGGTCGTGAAACAGCTCTCTGATCCCCCTCCCCCTTCAGGATTCCTGGCAAGAAGCACAGACAACTATTTGAGAGAGTTTTCAACTCGGCAGTGTCTACAATTGATTGTGTAACGGGAAGTAATGGTCGAGTGGTTCTCTTCGCAGGGAGCAAGGAGGGCGTTGTGAAGGTGAGTGATCCTTTGTTAACCCCTTAACCCTCCGGCCTCCTTTACATAATATTTTATATGGGGTGCACTGAAGTGCAGGGTCAAGCAATGCAAGTCTTTTGTAATTGGGCCGCTCACGTCTATATTCTGTAGAGCATGGCTCCCTCCCCCAGTACTAACCCCATCTCTCCACTTCCAGGTGTTGTCCCCCTCTCCCAGCCTGGATGCACTGGAGGTTATTGGTATGTTCCACACTGGTGGTGAGGTGACCTGTTTGAGGGTGTTGTGGGGAGAGAAACTCCGTCCCACACCTACATACACTGTAGTAGTGGGTGACAAGAGTGGGGTATACCATGTACTGACCTGGAAACCACCCCGACACGTGGAGTAATAATGGGATGTTATACTATGTACATGTATCATGTGGAGGGGTTGTCCCTATACCTAGTGGGTTCTGTCATTCACTGTTATAGTGGCAGTGTAGTCATCTTGTAGCCCATTGCAGCAGGGAACTGCAAGCTATATCGTATTATTAGATATTTACATAAATATATACATAAATATATATAGTGACCATTATACATTGTGTGCAGCTTTACCATGTTTTATTCATATTGTTAGCCAAGAGAGCAAAGATGGAGAGAGGAAGAGAGAGGTACATAGGTCTTTATCACTATTCATTGTAATGTGTTACGATGTTACTGTGTGTTGAGTTGGGTGTTGTTGGTGCAGAACCGCTATCTGGATACTAGTCCGGCCTTAGGTTCCAGCTGCACCCCATTTGAACTCACCATCCAGGCTTGTTTCGATACAAACTGCACACACTGTTTTATTATCCAATTTCCACAAACTCACTATCTTTCTTACATCGTGTCTCGTTTCACATTTTTGTATTAACTTCAGTTTTCTCCCCTGAGATAACGGGAAAGGCGCTCTGAGTGTGCTCCTGAAAGCTCTCTCTCTCCCTTTCTCTCTCACTTTCCACATAATATCCGCGCTAGTATAAAGCTGGAGCGTTATTTATGAGAAGAATTTATCTTCTTATTCCCACCTATCTCACCTGCACTCTACCCTCTCTCGAGGCAACACGCGAATGTTTAGCATCACATTTTAATTAACCACGATTTTTATAGCGTGCTTTATTTCCACATTTTTGATTTGTTTCCACCTCGCCTCTTTCTCTGGTGTCTCTCCCGGATTTAGATTAATGCACCGATTCCAGATTCGCAATCTCACGTTCCCTGTGAGCTAGAATTAAAAGGTGCCTCCAATCCGAGACAGGGAGCAAGAGAGAGAGGAAATGAGGAAGTCGGGGGCTTAATATTGTACAGGTACAGATTTGTATTGACCCCACCCTCCATACAATATGTTGCATGCAGTGATTTCTTACCTTGAGTAATTCTGATCTCGCTTGGAAATGTATAGAACTTGTCAGATAACTATCACTCCACGAGCTATGCTCTGACGAGAGAGGGTTGTTAGCTACGTTCCCCTTTCTCCGGAGAGTGTTTGTAATAATTTTAGTTTTTGTAATGTAGCATCATTTGACCTTAACAGGCAATCAGAAGGGATATATCCAGTCCTTTCAGAAATTGTGCAATTCCAAGCGCTTCTTTGCTTGTTGACCCCTTATGATAGTTGTTGAATATATTATGGTTATATTGTTGGTGGCGCCGTCACCTCTCTGTACACCTCTCTCTACAACTCAACCCTGGTGCTTCGTTTTGGTGTGCTTACCGTGAGAGATCTAAGGGTGACCCGGGGTGACTGCGTAACCAAGTTATATTGATAGTTTACACTGTTAAATGTTAACGTATTTATATTTTATGTTGTAGAGTCTGGAACTTATTGATTGAGATACTTGATGTGTTCATATATTTTATAGAAATATAATGTAGTTATAATGTAAAGTGATTAGTTTTAGTGCTGTTTATGCTATTGAATAAGACTTTGTAAATTCTCTAATCTCTGTCTTTGCTATATCCCTTCATAACCCAGATTCTGCAAAAAAATCGTTGCAGCCCCTTTCCCACATGTTCTACCTATTTCTTTTTTCTCAATCCTTGCACCCCTCTCCATCTAATTTCTTTACTCTCATTTTAGCTGAATGATAGCATGATCCAGTCACAAAAGGTGAGTTTTATTGCATGTTTGTTTGTCTGTTTAGTTTGTCTGTCTGTTTAGTTTGTCTGTGATCTGTTTGTCTGTTTAGTTTGTTTGTCTAATTCTTCTGTCTAATCGAGATATATTTTTAAAAGTTACTACGGTACTCAGTCAGTCTATACAAATTATTATCCTCACATTACTACCACGGGTAACTATTTCAAATAGCGCTGTTCCTCTATTCCGGTATTTGGAAAGCCACGTTTTCACGTCTACTTCTCAATATATTTAATTAATGTGTATTATTTCACCTTTCTGTAGAAGCAACTGGTACATAATTTCTGCACCTTGGCTCGGACAAATATAGCTTGTTGAGTAACGTGCAGGAGGTGTTATGATGTTTTCAATTTGATAACTGTGCTAACAATCATGCGGTCACCACTGTACACATTCTATTGACCATTCTCTCTCTCTCTCTCTCTCTCTCTCTCTATCTCTCTCT
>AVPN01000617.1:5000-14504 GCA_000695325.1 Pleurobrachia bachei
AAAAACTAGTAATCCACCCGGAGCCCGTGTCTGTATAAAAGTTCCCTAATAATCGGTTGTACGTGATATGTGTGTTTATCCAATTCTAAAACTCATATTTTAAAATTGATTAACTAACTAACTAATTAAATAACTAATTAATTACCTAATTAAGATTACTCTCTCCAGATGTGTTCTGTGGACACGGCGGCGCTGAATGCTCTCTTTATGCTCTTTCCAAAACTCAGACATAGCGTGAGCGATGTGGCATCAACCTGGTATAAATACGAAAGGTATTAACAAGTTAAATTCACCAATACAAGTACATACACCAATAGAAGATGATTTTTCACGAAAACCCCAGTCTTTACTCGATATTAATGATTATGAACCATCTAAATGTTTGAATTTAGGCGTGTTAAACTAACATTGGATACATTTCAGTACAAAGTTTAGTTACGCCAGCACGAAGAAGTGGACGTGGAAAAGAAGCAAGTTGACGGAGGGGAAAGAAATGATTAGAGATGGTCTTATAGATATCAAGGTACTCATACTAATCCTCATTGTTAATCCTTAAAAAGCTAAGCCATCGGCCAAAATCAGGGTACCATTAGCCTTTTTTTACAGCTGTACCCCCTCCCTTTTATTATATGGCGCTAAAGAAACTACTTTTTACACTTTTAATTAGATGCAGCAAAGTCTAGATCAATAACTTATGCAACAACTTTTTAGTCATTCAGCCTCCCATAAAGAGACTTGTTGTAGAAAAGTAGCTTAGATTGAGTAGAATATAATCAACTTGAATCGTGCATATCATTAAAGTTGTTTTAAAGTGCAAATTAGAGAACAACCCAAATATAATGCACTAATGGTGTCTCGAAGAATTTTCAGGGGTTTATGTGAAATTTCGTTTCCGTCGATCCCCGTCATGGCTTACAAAATTTTTAAACCTTAAAGTCCAGTTTAAAATTTGCAAAATTGTTTTCAGCATTAAACTATTTCTAATAAATTAAAGTTTTGTTCGACCCCCGCCAGGTGCGGGAATGGCAGCTTGGCAAATAAATAAAAATTTCACCAAGTTTTAATTTATATCCATTAAAATAAACTATCATACGTCTCTACTCAGTTGAGGCTCGACGCGTTAAGTGTAAAAGTAGCCCTTCAAGCAGCAGCTATTAACCATACCTCACCTCCAGAGGTAAGTTATCTTGTCACGTGTTGCCCATATATGGTGTTGTGTGTCACGTTTTAACCATATATTGGTGTTGTGTGTCACGTGTTGCCCATTATATATGGTTTTGCGACCTAAATAACTAGTTCTGATTGGTTGTTTACTTGTTTCGGTCGGTCCCTGACTGTATCACCCTGTAAACACTCTCAGCAGAGTTACAACTTGGAGTACAAGACGTTAGAGGCCCTCCAGCATGTATTTAACTCCCTGGCTTTCCTCAAGTCCCTCATATCGGATGTTACTAACCGGCTGCAAAAGAGAAACCAGGTAACTTAACCGGCTGCGTGCCGCTCTGTCGTGCGGCAGAGTTTGGTACGCTATAACCTAGAGCCACACACACACACACCTACCATGTGCTACATTTCTCAGTGAGACTATAATATGTACCTACATTCATGTCGGCAATTATATTCTCAATATTTGTCGCCCACGCTTGAGTACCAAATATTGAGGATATTTCTGACATATTGTGTGTACACGTTATGTGCATCGTCGACGATTGTCCTCAATATTTAGTACTCAAGAACTCAATATTTATCATAATTACGAACCTCGATTTACTTGTTGAGTTACTCAACAACGAATAACGATTAACTGGGCGGCCCACGCAGACGGGTGCAGTTTAGCATAATATATCAATGTACACGTGGTAAATAAAATAGGGGGCTTTATACTTCAAGTAAGTTGAGGCCGGGTAAATCGAGGTTTGACTGCTTGTGTCGGGGTCTTTGATTCACTACTTAGGAAGAATCAAAGGCCCCGATTGGTAAAGCAATTACCCCTACGCTAAGACGTGCCTTACTTTCGCAATACCCTATAGACTCTACACTGAGTATAGAGGGGTAATTCCGTTACCAAAGGTGCCGACACGCCCCCACACCTAGTGTGAACTCACTTAAACTAGGGTGATTATTGAATTCTGGCCCTAACAACCAATGCAGTTTCCCTAACAACAAACCCACCTCTCAGATGCATTTCCCTTACAACCAACCAACCTCTCAGATGCATCTCCCTAACAACCAACCAACCTTTTAGATGCATTTCCCTAACAACCAACCCACCTCTCAGATGCATTTCCCTACAACCAATGCAGTTTCCCTAACAACAAACCCACCTCTCAGATGCATTTCCCTTACAACCAACCAACCTCTCAGATGCATCTCCCTAACAACCAACCAACCTTTTAGATGCATTTCCCTAACAACCAACCCACCTCTCAGATGCATTTCCCTACAACCAATGCAGTTTCCCTAACAACCAACCGCGTCGTCACTTGGTTACCTCACCTCCACTACATTGTTTCAACCACACCCGGGGTAATGGACGACCGGAGCTAAATAATGATGGCACACCGACTAGGAGGGAAGCCCTTGCACCCAACCCTTATCTTCAGACTCTCGTCGTGCGGCAGAGTTTGGTACGCTATAACCTAGAGCCACACACACACACACCTACCATGTGCTACATTTCTCAGTGAGACTATAATATGTACCTACATTCATGTCGGCAATTATATTCTCAATATTTGTCGCCCACGCTTGAGTACCAAATATTGAGGATATTTCTGACATATTGTGTGTACACGTTATGTGCATCGTCGACGATTGTCCTCAATATTTAGTACTCAAGAACTCAATATTTATCATAATTACGAACCTCGATTTACTTGTTGAGTTACTCAACAACGAATAACGATTAACTGGGCGGCCCACGCAGACGGGTGCAGTTTAGCATAATATATCAATGTACACGTGGTAAATAAAATAGGGGGCTTTATACTTCAAGTAAGTTGAGGCCGGGTAAATCGAGGTTTGACTGCTTGTGTCGGGGTCTTTGATTCACTACTTAGGAAGAATCAAAGGCCCCGATTGGTAAAGCAATTACCCCTACGCTAAGACGTGCCTTACTTTCGCAATACCCTATAGACTCTACACTGAGTATAGAGGGGTAATTCCGTTACCAAAGGTGCCGACACGCCCCCACACCTAGTGTGAACTCACTTAAACTAGGGTGATTATTGAATTCTGGCCCTAACAACCAATGCAGTTTCCCTAACAACAAACCCACCTCTCAGATCCATCTCCCTAACAACCAACCAACCTCTCAGATGCATTTCCCTAACAACCAACCCACCTCTCAGATGCATTCCCCTAACAACCAACCCACCTCTCAGATGCGTTTCCCTAACAACCGACCTACCTCTCAGATGCATTTCCCTAACAACCAACCTACCTCTCAGATGCATTTCCCTAACAACCAACCTACCTCTCAGATGCATTTCCCTAACAACCAACCAACCTCTCAGATCCTTTTCCCTAACAACCAACCCACCTCTCAGATGCATTTCCCTACAACCAATGCAGTTTCCCTAACAACCAACCTACCTCTCAGATGCAGCGTTCCCAGGAGCTAGCAGCAGAGAGAATGCGTGTTGCAGAATATGAATTTCAGAAAGTCAGTACCGAGGATTCCACGACCAGTCTCCACCATCACCACCACCAAAACCATATGTTTGAGAGATGAAGGAGGTCCGAAGTAGATATAAAGCAGGAACCAACTGAATCAGGAAATACTGGTACCTGATTGGCCCCTGATGACCAGTCACGTGACCTAAATAACGAGTTATGATTGGTTGTTTACTTGTTTCGGTCGGTTCCTGATATAAAGATGAGTTGTCTCTGAAAGATGCCCTGTATCAATTGAGAGATCGTTGAATGAAGATATATTGTAGGTGATATAATGTGAATCTTGAGACTGAGAGATACAGTTGAAAAAGGATATAATGTAAAGGATCTGTTATAGATGATATATGTATCTTGAGAAATAGCGTTTGAAGAACGACCAACTCATGTCTAGGGGAAGCTATTGCGGTTTTCCAACGGTAGCGAAGGAATTTGCTCATGCTGTTCCTGTCAGGCCAATGCTAGCGCTGTTCAGCGGCCTGCGCTTGGTTGAAATTCCCAGCGTTGGAAATTCCAGCCAATCAGAAGAGCGTGGGAAAAACCGTAAGGGATTCCATCAGTCATTAATCTTAATTTATTCTGAGAGTAAGAGATACAGTTGAAAAAGGATATAATGTAAAGGATCTGTTATAGATGATATATGTATCTTGAGAAATAGCGTTTGAAGAACGACCAACTCATGTCTAGGTGAAGCTATTGCGGTTTTCCAACGGTAGCGAAGGAATTTGCTCATGCTGTTCCTGTCAGGCCAATGCTAGCGCTGTTCAGCGGCCTGCGCTTGGTTGAAATTCCCAGCGTTGGAAATTCCAGCCAATCAGAAGAGCGTGGGAAAAACCGTAAGGGATTCCATCAGTCATCAATCTTAATTTATTCTAACTACCCTTAGCCTATACTTAACTATTTAACCTATTTGACTTTTAAATGATTTTGAGCTGTGTTTGGAAAACTAAACGTATTTATTTGGCGTTATATTGAAATTTCTGCTTTTTGAGTTATGTTTAGAACGTTAAGAAATAAGAATCGAGATCACCGATTTAAAGTGATTTTTGTGATGTGTATTATATCCTTCCTTTGTCGGGATGAAGGATTCAGTAGAGATGTTTCTTGACACGTGCTTATTATTAATATTGTTGTTATAGTTTTTATATATATATCCAGTTCCTTGAAATGTTGTGTCCGTTTTCCAATACCGTTTTCCCACTACAAGCGATCGTGCTCGCACCCCTCATGTTTGCGTGTCCGAAGGGCGATCCCCTTGCACAGGCAAGACCGTATAAGGTAGAGAGATAGATCAGTTTTAAACCAGACAGAACCATTAACAGCTAGGAGGTACACACACTAGTAGATCTACACCCGGTGAGAAACATAGAGAATGGTATAGATAGAGGGGAGAGAATTGTTGGACAAGTTTAAGTGAGAAACTTACAAAAACTAAAAAATAGATAGATATAGATAGAGGGAGAGCTCAAACTGAGCTATTTATCCATCACCGTTTTTGGCGTTGAGATCTCAACGCTTCGACCAACTTCAGTGTGTCTCCTCCCTGGGAGATCTCCGTACAAGGAACCCGCCGTTCAAATTGTAAATAATTTAACTCCTAACCAATTTAGGAGATCTGATGGCTATATTCAGTGAGGGAGGTACCTCACTCCCAGATTTCCCTCTCATGGTATGTTTCCTCCTTCTTCCCCTCATTTCAATACCCCTCAACTGCCTGGTTATCTACCACAATCACAAGAAACGACCTTCTATCGCCCGAACTCTCTTCCTCGTCCTTGCCGGGTTTGACCTGATCTCGTGTCCCTATCTCGCCTGGAGACAAGCTATCGGATTGTGGCAACCTAAGGACCAGAAATGTTTTTCTAGCGATCAGAAAGACATCTGCTCAGAACGGTATTACCTTTACCTACGGCCGAATGGAACGATTCCTTGTGCTGTTTATACAACCGGAATGTGGGCTTTCTCATTTGGGCCGATACAAATCACAGGGGTATTAACTTGGTATCGAAGACACCTCACACTCAGGCCGCTGACGCGGCCTTCGTTTGGCGCGCTTCGCGCGCCGGCAAGGGAGGGGTAACTTCGTTACCAAGGTATTAACTCTGGCAAGGTTACGTCACATCACCCAACCACTTCGACACATCCCTCAACGATACTTTATCACACCTCTCCTTGTGTTGTTTAGCGTAAATACTTTAAAGTTCGCTGTCCTTTACCCTGTAAATTGGCCCAATTCTGCCATATTCGCGACCTACTCACAAACTTGTAACCCATTACTTGGGTCAACTTTGGCCGGCCTCTATATCTCCAGAACGCTAATTGTGCAAATATTCGGCTCCGCACACGCAGTTATCCAAGCAACAGGAGTGGTATCCAGTGCCCTGACATTGAGCTACATGGCGTGGAGATACCTCAATCCGGTGTCAGTCACCTCAACCCGATCCATCAAGGGAACTCTGAAGATCCTGCTAATGAACGCCATTAGTTTGATAAATTTCATTCTTTTTGGTCTGGTTAACGTACTGTACTCTACTAGCAACACACACCCAGCGAGGACATGGGATGATCTGATTAGGGAGATGGGGGAGCGGACCCTGGCATTTATTACTCTCTACTACACCGCCACACTGATATCCCCGGTTGTTAGTTCTGTTTTGAATCCGGTAATATACCTGACCCTCACTGAAAATGTGCGGGGGATCAAGCGAGGTCGTATGGAGTCTGCAGTGGCGACTGGAAGTAGTAGGATACAACCGAGTTCATCAGTTTGTAATACAACAACTGCTGTAGGAGAGGAGACCTAAATGTGGGATTCTGTATTAAAAGCCTGGCCTAGGATTGAGTCACTTGACACACTGTGTCCACTGTCCACACGACAGTGTGAACAATTCAAGCCTATGACGAGGCAAGCTGACATATGCCATATATCGTTCGTACCACAATCACAAGAAACGACCTTCTATCGCCCGAACTCTCTTCCTCGTCCTTGCCGGGTTTGATCTGATCTCGTGTCCCTATCTCGCCTGGAGACAAGCTATCGGACTGTGGCAACCTAAGGACCAGACATGTTTTTCTAGCGATCAGAAAGATATCTGCTCGGAACGGTACTACCTTTACCTACGGCCGAATATGAATGGAACGATTCCTTGCGCTGTTTATACAACCGGTATGTGGTACAAATCACTGGAGTGTTAACACTGGCAAGGTTACTTCACATCACCCAACCACTTCGACACATCCCTCAACGATACTTTATCACACCTCTCCTTGTGTTATTAAGCGTTAATGTTTTAAAGTTCGCTGTCTTTTACCCTGTCAACTGGCCGGATTCTGCCATATTTGCGACCTACTCACAAACTTGTAACCCACTATTGGGGTCAACGTTGGTCGACCTCTATATCTCCAGAACGCTAGATGTGCAAATATTCGGTTCCGCAAACGCGGTTATCCAATTAGCAACAGGAGTGGTATCCAGTGCCCTCACATTGGGCTACATGGCGTGGAGATATCTCAACCCGGTGTCAGTCACCTCACCCCGATCCATCAAGGGAACTCTGAAGATCCTGCTAATGAACGCTGTTAGTTTGATAAATTTCATTCTTTTTGGTCTGGTTAACGTACTGTACTCTACTAGCAACACACACCCAGCGAGGACATGGGATGATCTGATTAGGGAGATGGGGGAGCGGACCCTGGCATTTACTACTCTCTACTACACCGCCACACTGATATCCCCGGTTGTTAGTTCTGTTTTGAATCCGGTAATATACCTGACCCTCACTGAAAATGTGCGGGGGATCAAGCGAGGTCGTATGGAGTCTGCAGTGGCGACTGGAAGTAGTAGGATACAACCTAGTTCATCAGTTTGTAATACAACAACTGCTGTAGGAGAGGAGACCTAAATGTGGGATTCTGTATTAAAAGCCTGGCCTAGGATTGAGTCACTTGACACACTGTGTCCACTGTCCACACGACAGTGTGAACAATTCAAGCCTATGACGAGGCAAGATGACATATGCCATATTATATCGTTCGGCTTTGGACCGTGGAAAACACTTGGGCATGTCGGGCCCCTCATGTTTGTGCGCCCAAAGGGTGATCCCCTCACACAATCCTACGGATTTTGTTGCTACGCGACCAAGGAAGACACATGGATTCCCATGTGGCAACTGACAGGCTAAACACAAACTAGGATCCCTTGCCGCCACACAGTGTCACAGGAATATCACCTCCCAAAATTTGCTAGCTGATAGAGATGCATTTTACTTATGAACCACCCAGCAAAGTTACGATATATCTATTGACTCTTACCGCTGAGAAAGCTCTTATTGGCTGATATTACTGTTGCGTAAATAAAAGTTTAGCGAGACTGCAGTTTATTTTTGTTGTTTCATCAGATAGATGCCAGGCTATGGAGTGGGATAACATTAGGCACGTTTTAGATACCCTAGCTATAGAAAATGGAAAGCATGGGCTGATTTACTGAACCACAGAGCGCTCAAAATGCAGTATGAATCAGGAACCGACCGACAAAAGTAAACAAACTATCAGAATTCTTTATTTAGGTCACGTGACTAGTCATCAGCCAATCAGTGACCAGTATTTCCTGATTAGGGAGGTTCCTGATCTGAACCTTCTCCATGTGTCGTTTCATCTGTTTTGTAATTTGTATGGCAACGTATTCACTTCGTGTTCTACATCGGAGTAGTCCTGAAAACATGTTTAATGAATGAACTTCATTAAACATTCATGCCTCTCTAACTCTTCATGAAGAGTCCGTGTCATTGGCCTGACAGCAACCAAAAAAGGAGTAAAATAGAAGGGAGAGTTTCATTGCACGACGCACGTGAACGTTGTAGTAGAGGGAGACAGATCTAAGAAGAAAAAGTAGAGTAGGTAGGTAGAGAACTGAGAAAGGACCTTTCTCTACCTACAACTTTGTTTGTAATTAAATGGTATTCATGTTTGGTTCAAATTTGAGTGCTTGAGCACTGCCAGTTGAGCTGTAATGTCTGAAGTTGAGCAGTTCTGCAGTCTGCAGCTGTGTTAAATTACCTTGCTACCTTTTGCAGCATGGCAAATATCTTGTAGCTCAATTGGTTAGAATTGTTGCAACAGCACCAATAAACTTCTTCTGAATTTAAATATTTCATCATAGGCTTCAAGGTATATCTGCACATGTAGCTAGAATTGATAAAATGCGGGTGTCAGCCCTTCTCCTCCTCCTCCTCCTCCCGGCTTCCATTAGCTCGACTACAGTGGACTTCAGTTCCGCACATTCAAGTAGTTACTTCAGTGATAAAAATGCAGATAGAGCTATTGATAATGATACTTCTACTATGTTTCACTCCAGAGTGGGTAAGTCAGGAACTGTCAGGCCAATGCTCTGACCACAGTTCTTGCGCGCTCCGCTAATTGAGAGAAGCGAGAATTGGGTCAGGCCAATGCTCTGACAGGTCAGGAAGCAAATTAGTGTGCCAAAGTTAGTGCACCAAAGAAGGGATGGTCGGACCGTCTTGGAACCGGTTTTGTATCACTGCGCTGGCAAGCGCAAAGGTGACCATCCCCTCCCCCAGCCGCGCGTGCCAGAAAGCAGTAATATGTTTTTGTCCGCTATTTGCCAAATATGGCATTTTGCGACGCCCATAGCGTGGCCCCAACTGGACCAATCGGTCTGAAATTTGGTATACAGTGTCACATAGTCTAGATCTACTATAGTTCAAAAGGGCAAGTCTCTATCTCTTTTAGTTTTAGAGATACAGTATCGTGCCAAAAGCAATAAATGTCCCGGGTCTATCTATCTATCTATCTATCTATCTATGTATCTATGGA
>AVPN01000618.1:17668-44358 GCA_000695325.1 Pleurobrachia bachei
ATAAGGATTTAAAGTGAGAGAGAACAGCCCCGATTTTGATGAAACTTGGTCAGAATAGTGTTTGGTGTCTAATTAGAAGTGAAAAAAATTTTTAGTGCTCAAATCCTAAATTTAGGATTTTTAGGTTTTTTAGGTTTTTCGGCTTTTATGGGTTTCAGGAACGTCCTAGAACAAAATGAATAAAACCATCTTTCTCGGCGTAATTTTCTGCATCGATTATAGTGGTTACAAACCTTTCTATGACGTAAGGTTCAGAAGTTAGCACGAAAAAGCCCAAACGGGTACATGTTTTAGCGGCGGGTACATGTTTTAGGCTAACGGGCGAACCTCTTGTCATAACACTATGTTGTAGGGTGTCACTCGACGCGTATTGATAAGGAAATCACTTTAGTGAAAACCATTTTGATCTGCGATGTCTGTGTAACGAATGAAACCTAAAAAACCTTACTGAATGAAGCATACCCGTTTGGTTAAAACATGCGGTAAGGTTCTTCTGAACCTTACGTCATAGAAAGGTTTGTAACCACTATAATCGATGCAGAAAATTACACCGAGAAAGATGGTTTTATTCTTTTTGTTCTAGGACGTTCCTGAAACCCATAAAAGCCGAAAACCCCCACCCACCTAAAATTAGGATTTGAGCACTAAAAATTTTTTTCACTTCTAATTAGACACCAAACATTATTCTGATCAAGTTTTATCAAAATCGGGGCTGTTCTCTCTCACTTTAATAGGACGTTCCTGAAACCCATAAAAGCCGAAAAACCTAAAAAACCTAAAAATCATAAATTTAGGATTTGAGCACTAAAATTTGTTTTCACCTCTAATTAGACACCATAGTGTTTGGTGCACCAAACACTATTCTGACCAAGTTTCATCAAAATCGGGGCTGTTCTCTCTCACTTTAAATTCTTGGAAATCCCGCTGCGCAAGTCACACCGGGTACACTGGAAAAACACAGTGGCAGTTCAACTGGCGACATGTTTGAATATTATAAAATGTCTGAATAGAAGGGTAGTGGAAGTGTCAAAGTCGTTGTGTCGTGACAAGAGAGCTGTTGTTATTGAGACGGAGCGCGCGAGGTTTGGAGGGTGGAGTTGTGTGCGCGAGGAGTGGCGCGCAAGGGGTAAACAAACTGTTTAGATTTCAAACGACTTGACCTGAGATTTCTGGAAATTGGGGTATTGCTTGTTATATTATTTCCAGGAATCTCAGGTCAAGTCGTTTGAAACGCACTTTAGTAAACAATACACACACTACAATTATTGGTACACAATAACTACAGCATTTCTTATCCCTCAGTATCTGTGTTGCGACCACTCAGGGGACAAAACGAATGATTCTGGACCAGTCTGCTCCTATTCCAATGCAGACCGAATGAGACGAGTGTTACTTGGGTAAAGAGGGACTGTGTTTTTTTGACATGTTACATGTCTGTCAGCTCTCACACCGGGTCGATGAGACAGACTGCGTAGCATGGCAATGTTTTTTGGCGATTCAACGACTATGAAGGAATACTAGCAGTAACATGCTATGCTATTGCTATGGGACTGGGAGAGTAATTCCGATTTTAGGGTGGTCCATCCTTATCTTGTGTATAAGCCCTGTCTGAGCACCGCCAGACAATCAGATGGGGTGGGGATGGGGTCTGAGACAGAATAAACCCGGGATTATTGATCATGTATATATCAGCAACCCGACATCTGAGACAGAGGGAGAACTGTTTTTTATTTTTTAAGTCTAATAATTCACTCTGCCGGCCAACTGCATACATGCCATGTTGTCTGGTGGCGCATACATGGACATTCGTCTGTATCCTCTCAGAGAGAGTATTTTTTAAGGGACCCAATTGGTTTGTCAATCTCAACTTTGATTTGCCTGCAAAATAAAAAACTGTGTTTTTAAAGTGTTTAAATTGATTGTCCATATATATTATAAATACAATCTAGGGCACACAATCTAAAAGAAGCGATATACTGAGCAATAAACATATATCGTAAACTCACTATCTCTCTATATCTCTCTCTCTCTCTCCCTCTCTCACACTCATTCTCTCTCTCTCTCTCTCTCTCTCTCTTTTCTATTTCTCTCTCACTCTCGGTCCACTACACGCACCACTCTCACATGGGGCCGTAAGGTCCCGTGTAAGAGCAGGGTTAAATCGTTAAATCCCCGGGGCCCCGATCCTGTTGGATCTGAGGGCCTATCCCTCTCCCTCTGTCACTCTATTTTTCTCGCTCTGTTGCTCTCGCAAACTCTATCTATACACTGTACCCTTTAATCAAGCTACCTCGAAAAGCTCCTGAAGCACCACGATCTATATATATTTACATTAAGATCACAGCGATGCATTGATATACTATACATCTAACACGAGAATATTATTTGAGGAAACTCATTCTCTCGAATCCTCCTCGGCCTCTCAGCGTATTTCATCTAACACATTAGAACTACACAATATCACGGTCATATCATTGCATGTGCGGCTCAATCATCCTTCAAACGCATAACAGAGCTTCAAAACAAACTTCTATTGCACTAAATGTCTAACTCTGCAAGTTATATATAGGAGAGAGACATAATTTTATTCATTTCTATACATACATATCAGACAATTACTATAATACACATCGCATAATGCTCATAAACTCAGCTGTATATAGCAGGAACCGACCGACACAAGTGGAGAACCAATCAGAACTCGTTATTTAGGTCACGTGACTGGTTATCAGCCAATCAGGGACCAGTATTTCGGTCGATTCCTGCTGTATAGATTGTTTTCAACAAGAGAAACACAAAAAAATCATCAAAAACTTTAAACTCGGGTAAACTTCTCAAATTTCTCTTCAAAATATCGCAAAATAAAACAATTTTTGATTTCTATTTACGAACAGCATACTTATACATTAGGTATTGCCCACTGCATAGTGACTTGTGTGTTATAAGATTTTGTACTCCCTGAATCTTCAAGGGGTGTGAGACTCAGAGCTCCCGATGTATAATAGCATGGGACACTAGCGTGGTACACGAAAAAGTGGAACTATGTTACGCAGCACATTTCACGTGTGGTTCGTGCTAGTGTCGCCTGCTAGCATACTATGCACTTATTACATGCATAATTAAATTCACACTATTATAAATAAAAACAACATGCAAATAAAAAGAAGGGAAAGCAGAGAGAAAGGTCCGAAAAAGCTAAGAAGACCCTCCTCTCTTTCAAAAATTACCCGTCTTTTTCATTCTCTCTTTGTCTCTCTCCTTATTTCAGACAGCCTAATACACACTACATCTCTATGATAACATATTAGCACCTCAAAAACATTTTAGGTTCAAAAATGAATGCATAATATTAGGTAATCACAACAAAATATCATGGATCAATAATTCCCTTCCTCCATTACTTTTCCAGTCCACATCTCACAAACTAACACTCATTACCAAGGTGACACACTACGCATTCAGTTAAACTCGCCCAGTCACACGATATGTTATAGTCAAATATTATGATGGGATTCAGCTTTCAATATATCCAATTTCCTGAATTTCGTTTTCGAGCCGTTCAATCTCTGCTTGAGTGTCTTCGTCAAGTGCCTTCAGTCGCTGGAGGGATGAGACATGTGTTAGGGTTTTGTATATCGCTATCTGGCGCCGTGACCCAATCAAACTGGGCCTGGTGCCGCCAGACAGAAAGATTTGAGAACTGGTTATAATCAATGGTCTATAAAATTACATAATTATTTGATTTAGGGCAATATACGCCATATAATTGATTGATTATTTGAAACAACTGGGGCTCAGGAAGCTAGAAATGTCAAAGATAAAGATTTGGGCTAGATGGTGGAACTGGACTTAAGTAGCAGATCTTGTTTGGTGGACGAAGCGGGGACGAGAATGTCTAGACAGGGAAGAATGGGGAAAATGGAAGGGTTTTGCTCAATCTTTTATTATCACTTCGTCCCTTATAGAGCTTTAAATTAAATTGATAATTGTTGTAGGTAACGTGGCGTTTTATTCAAATATGTTATGTGCTATTGAGTTAGTTAAATATTTGAATCGGGTGAACTCGTTACCATTTTACAGACACACCAATATAATACACACTGCAAATAAACGAGGGGAAACTTCAAAATTGGACGATAAAGAGTCAAGGAAAATATTAAAATATGGCACTACCGAAATAGTAAAAAAGAGTATTATAACATACCTTGAAGTAGGATTGATCAGCTAGTTTAATTTGCTCTTTGTGTTCGGCCACAACTTGCTCTCGCCTGATCTCTTGGTTTCGTTTCAACTGGAGAGAGGGGGAAGTTGTTGAGTAAAATCTGGACATAAAACATCGTCGGGAAATTGAACCAGAGAAAATATATGGTTTTGCTTAATGTTGTTTGAGCTGCCTTGTCCAGACCCTTCTCATTAGTCACGAACAATTAACAAAGTATGTAACGGAGGAGTGGGGGGTGACAAATTATGTAACGAAACTAGTTCCAGTGTACCTTGACAATGTCTCCATCAAGTTTCTTGTCAGCCTTCTCATCGACCTCCTTCCTCTTCGCTTCGAGCTCTGACTTGTCCTTGATCTCCAAACTGTACTTGGCCATCGAATCAACCTGAGAGCGGGAGAGAGAGAGGTTGTACATGGGGTTTGAATTTATTTGGGCCTAATTTAGCCCAGGAAAGAGGGGTGGTTCAAAATCAATGATCATAGTGCGTAACATAAACTTTTTGTGTGAATCCTACTTTTGAATTTAGAAAAGCAGAGTAGAATTGATTCCCGAGATGACATGATTATTGTGGAACTGACCTTTATTTTCTCGACTGCAAGCTTAACATCGTTCTGTTCGTTCAACTGGTGGGCCTCGAACGATGCAAGCTGTGTGGCCTGGATTTCATTCTTCTGTTTCTTATACTGGGGGAATATTGAATTAATTAACTAATTAGCTAAATCCCACATTTAACCATTCCATCTCTAACCTCTAACCACGCCTATTTCTAACCTCAAACAACACCAATTTCTAACCTCTAACCATCCCACTAACCTCATCATGATTTTCTTTGATTAGCTTCTTCTTCAATTCCAGGACTTCATTCTTGTGAATCTTCTCGAACTTTAGGCCCTGAATCTTGTGAAGATTCTCAATATTCTTAACCTAGTGGAGAGAGATAGATAGATAATAGAGATAGAGGTGTGGGGACAGAGAGATAGATAGAGATATCTCTCTGGGTCGATAGAGAGACTCCCTATAGGGTGGGATGAGGCAACTGATAAGCGGGGTCGGGGGGCTCTTACCTCTTTGGCTTGTTTCTCATCGAACTTCTTCATATACTTATCAAACTCTTCTTGACTATCACTGAAGGAGAATGATATTGATAGTTGGCGCTGTGGAATATGCTGTACAGTCAAACCTCGTTTTACACCGGAACCTCGGTTTACCGATTCAATTCGAGGTTTGACTGTACATGTATGCTCATGAGATGTAATATACAGTCGGACCCGGTAAATCGGGGTCCGACTGTTATACCATATATCATTTTGCTTCACTTCACTGGTATTTCATCACCCAAAAAACATGCACACACGGAAAAACAAGCTAAGTTTGTACATGCTAAATCGGGTATATTGTTGATCATACAAGATTTATGAAGGCGTGCTGTGCTGTCGTAAAAAGTGGGTGAGAGAGAAAGAGAAGGGGAACGGGAGTAGGGACTAGGGAGAGAGGTTTCGTACTGCGGGAGAAATACTGCAGGAGATTGGGTATGCTCGTTCCAAGGAAGAATCAGTGTAGAGGTCGGGATAGAGGACAGAGGTAGGGGAATAAAGAGAGAAAGAGGGGGGTGAGAATGAATTTTTCTTCTAAATGCTAGGGAATGGACGAAGAATTCTCAGAATTTCATAATTATATGAGAGCTAACATGCAGCAACATGAGCTGTCTTAGTTATGCAGTTCTGTCCATGACTAACTGTCCTTATACTTCTGGAATGAGCAAATACCCAAATTATGCCAGAGTTCTGTCGTCTGTTAATTTGCCCAAGATGGATCGGACGGGGTCTGTCGTGCAGATCGCGCTGGCAAGTTCTCACTCAGAAGAGCTACTCGCTCTAGATTGCGAGCGGAGTGAAGAGAGTGAGGTCAGGATATAGGGCTTAATACGATACACGTGGCGCCTGAAGTTGTACTTACAAAGATCTATCCATTATCGTGTTGGCTGTACTGTGATTTGTACACAGTACCCTGTCACGAAATCTAACAAAAATTTAGTACATTGCTCTTAGTTATAGGATAGGACTATCTTTAATTTTGTTCTCCTTAGTACCGTTTTCAAGTAAGTAAAATAAACTAGTTTTAGATACCCTGGTCCGGGGCGGGGGGGGGTGTCTAAAAAGTCACTTTCAGTATTTGGTACTGTCGGGATCTGGTAATCGACTATAACAGTCTACAATTGATTACCTGTCAAGCTTGGGTGGTTTTGTCTTAGTCACTAAGCCACAGAATCTGCTATCAATTGTCTGTTCATGGTCTGTCGGTCTGTCTGTTGTACTCTGTCTTGGGAGGGTTTCTTTGTCAAGGTAAAAATGCCGGGGAGTGAGGTCTGGGAATTGATCGAACCCTCAACAAATTGTTTTGGTGTGATTTTGGGTCTTCACATACATAATCTCTACCAGACGAAAATTCGTATATCGAATTCGATTGCATATATTATTTCGATTGTATTAGTTTGCCCCACCTAACACTTTGATTAAAAGAATGAGATATATGCAGATTTGTATGCAGAATATCGAGATATGTTTTAATTGATAGAACCGAGAGATATCATCATGCGCTCCGGGATTAGATTGAATGGGAGGGAGATCAGAGCACGTGCAAAAATTATAGAGAACAACACCAAGTTCAGAGTAAAGAGAGGGAGAGAGGGAGAAAGAGAGAGAGCAAATACCCAAATTATGCCAGAGTTCTGTCGTCTGTTAATTTGCCCAAGATGGATCGGACGGGGTCTGTCGTGCAGATCGCGCTGGCAAGTTCTCACTCAGAAGAGCTACTCGCTCTAGATTGCGAGCGGAGTGAAGAGAGTGAGGTCAGGATATAGGGCTTAATACGATACACGTGGCGCCTGAAGTTGTACTTACAAAGATCTATCCATTATCGTGTTGGCTGTACTGTGATTTGTACACAGTACCCTGTCACGAAATCTAACAAAAATTTAGTACATTGCTCTTAGTTAGGATAGGACTATCTTAAATTTTGTTCTCCTTACTACCGTTTTCAAGTAAGTAAAATAAACTAGTTTTAGATACCCTGGTCCGGGGCGGGGGGGGGTGTCTAAAAAGTCACTTTCAGTATTTGGTACTGTCGGGATCTGGTAATCGACTATAACAGTCTACAATTGATTACCTGTCAAGCTTGGGTGGTTTTGTCTTAGTCACTAAGCCACAGAATCTGCTATCAATTGTCTGTTCATGGTCTGTCGGTCTGTCTGTTGTACTCTGTCTTGGGAGGGTTTCTTTGTCAAGGTAAAAATGCCGGGGAGTGAGGTCTGGGAATTGATCGAACCCTCAACAAATTGTTTTGGTGTGATTTTGGGTCTTCACATACATAATCTCTACCAGACGAAAATTCGTAAATCGAATTCGATTGCATATATTATTTCGATTGTATTGGTTTGCCCCACCTAACACTTTGATTAAAAGAATGAGATATATGCAGATTTGTATGCAGAATATCGAGATATGTTTTAATTGATAGAACCGAGAGATATCATCATGCGCTCCGGGATTAGATTGAATGGGAGGGAGATCAGAGCACGTGCAAAAATTATAGAGAACAACACCAAGTTCAGAGTAAAGAGAGGGAGAGAGGGAGAAAGAGAGAGAGAGAGAGAGAGAGAGAGAGAGAGAGAAAGAGAGAGAGAGAGAGAAAAGAGTGAATGGTTAACATGATCAAGATCAGAAGAAGCATTGGTTGTCATGCGATATAACCACAGCATAGAGATTGATTCTGATTTACATATCGCGAGAGATCATATAATTGTTTCATTCGAGATAATATCTCAGATTATGAGAAATAGAGCGAGATGCAAGAGATATAATTTTTTTTGAATAGAAAAGAAAGATATGACAGATCGAGAAGATTTCCTACTCAGGTGGCGGGGCGACATCCTGCGGCGGTTTATCAAGGGCTGTTATTAACTGGGGGTCGGAACGGACACAAAATATTCTCTCCCTCCATGACTCTTGATGGTGGGGAATACTGAAGAAGAGCTGACGTCAAGAGGGATAGATAGAGAGAGATAGAGAGAGATAGAGAGAGAGAGAGAGAGAGAGAGAGAGATAGAGAGAGATAGAGAGAGAGAGAGAGAAAGAGAAAGAGAAAGAGAGAGAGAGAGAGAGAGAGAGGGAGAGAGAGGGAGAGAGAGGTTGTGGTGTTGTCCTCTTGCTAAAAGGATGGTATCGTGCTGCACTAACTACTGCCCCACATGCTTAGTTTTCTACAGATCTGATACACGTCACATACCCATGACGTCACATACATATGACGTCACGTACACATGGTACGTCACATACACGATGTTTGATGAAAACATTGTAATCAGGACTGCACAGGTTCAAGAAATAGAGATAATTATGGAAAGTGTGTAGTGGGTACTATGATTATAGGAGAAAAAGTGGCGGTGATTTACTGATTTAGTAGAGAGAATTAGAAGTGTGGAAATTGGAAGTCGTTTAGTGGGTATTATTATAGCGATAGAGAGGGTGATTTAGAAGAGAGAAATTGTAAACCGAAGACTCCATAACGGCGTGAGAGAAAAATAGAGAGTTCTGTGCAGCCCCGACCAACCCACATGTATCAAATTCAAACAAAAAAGGGGCAAAAAGTGTATCACAAGGAGCTCATATTCATACAATGTTGTTTGTTCGGCATCTTTTGACTTCTTTTTTCTGTAAAATGGAGTTAATAAATAACTTCTTTTATCTGCAACTCAATAGCTAAACGAGAGAGGGAGCTCAAAATTGGTTTAACCTACTCCCTATATCCCCGGTTAACCAGCGGTATCATTATTCTATACAGAGAGATGGATGAACCAAAACAGGAGAACCACGACTCTGATGACGTCATATTATGACGTCACATATTATGAGTTATTAATTAATTACTAATTAGTTACTAATTAGTTACTCACCCTTTCCTGCTCTTCTCTTGCTGCTTGATCTGGTTTTGCCTCTGACATCCGTTGTCTTTCAACAGTTTATCCATCGCCGCCTGATGTGATTTCTCCATATTTGCCTTTTCCTGAGCGTGGTGTGGGGTCAATAGTGCCAGCGGGTCACTAATTACTAAAGTGGTGTGGGGGTCAATACCGGGTTACTAAACATTGGTTTCCAACTTGATATAATTAATTAACTCATTAATTACTAATTAACTTACCTTGGCGTGTTTCTTCAGAAGATCTGCTTCACGTTTCTCTTGTTTGGAGTAGAATTTGATCCATGCTTTGGTCTTTTTGACCGCTTCCTCTGTGATCTCACTCCAGTCGATTCCAGCAATGGCTGGGGGAGGAAAGGTGTTATAACATTGCTGATCATAGTGAATATATTGATAAGTGTCATAACATTGCTGATGTAGGAAGTAATGGGTAGAATTTTATACAATTGCTGATCATAATGAATATATTGAAAGCAGTTTAAAAGGGAGCAACTGTAAGGTGTATCCTAAGACATATGGGTGCAATAAGTAAGCAACAGTAGGTTTTGATTTGATTTGATATTACTGGCGCCGTGACCCCATCTGAGCGCACTGTCGGTATAGTTTGGGGTATTGCTCCGCCATACAGGATTTGATAGAACTAGAAGTGGTTGCCATTGGTATGTATTTGAAATGAACCCCGGTTAAGGGAACCTTCAACCTACGCATGGACCCAATCACTTAGTGATACCAGCAATGAAGGCCATAAAGTAAGCTTAACAGTAGGTGGTCAACCGATGAAGTCATATTGTTTCTGAAACAATCATTCCCTTGATAACTACGACCACAAGTTTGGGGAACCTAAAAAAAGATATAATAACTAAATAAACTAAACGGCAGCTATAGTAATTCAATATTAAAACAGAGCGTTAATCAAACCCAGTAATTCGCTACGTCTCCCGGCAGAACTAAGTTTTCCCTGTAATACGGATATATTAATTGATTAAACAATAGAACGAATCATCACATAATTAAACCAGCGTTGAAAAGCAAACATGTAAAAAGCTATTAAAAATAATTAAATCTAAACCGCAGCATAAATGATTTCTAACTACAGCGTATAATAATAATTGGGCACCTAAAATGATTGGGCACCTAAAATGATTGGGCACTGAAAACTAAACAAAGCATTGTAATATTATACCCTCGCTCTATAACAATGATTACGTCTTCCTGTTAGAACGTAGATTGATACGAATTTATAAAAAAATATGGGGAAGTTGATCTAGTTCTACCGAACCCCGACAGAAATAAAATGACAGTGCCACACAAGGGGCAAGCAACTCAATAACGAGGTAGCAGGTTCGATTTGTTGAGTAAAAAAATATGGCTTTCAATAAAGTAGGAATATTTTTGTCGTGTAAGGGCTTGATTGGGATGGGCTAGCAACGAGGAGTCTAAGTTTACTAAAAAAATAGACTCACTTGGCTGTAACCTCTCCTCCACATCCGGGATATCCTCAGCCTTTACATCCCACTGTGTTGTAATCCTACTCTTGTTATTTGCCTTATCATCCGTCACAAGATTAGCCCGATCATCTCCAACATACAGACCACCCACAAACTGCTCTTTCTTGATGAGATCTTGTGGTGTTTGGCCCACTTTTGGCATAGTGTTGGTGAAGCTATCCAGGTTGTTGAGCACGATGGCTGCTTGTTGGGCTGGTTCGGGCTTGGGTGGAGGTGGTGCGGTGGAACCGTCAGGAGCAGCTCGTCCCTGGGGGGATGGAGGAACCAGCGATAAAGGCAGCGAAACAACCAGCACACGATATAATAAGTTGCTTAAAAGTAATTTTCAGCAACTTTTTACCAACTTTTTACCTCTTAAAAGTTATTAAGTGTCATAACATTGCTGATGTAGGAAGTAATGGGTAGAATTTTATACAATTGCTGATCATAATGAATATATTGAAAGCAGTTTAAAAGGGAGCAACTGTAAGGTGTATCCTAAGACATATGGGTGCAATAAGTAAGCAACAGTAGGTTTTGATTTGATTTGATATTACTGGCGCCGTGACCCCATCTGAGCGCACTGTCGGTATAGTTTGGGGTATTGCTCCGCCATACAGGATTTGATAGAACTAGAAGTGGTTGCCATTGGTATGTATTTGAAATGAACCCCGGTTAAGGGAACCTTCAACCTACGCATGGACCCAATCACTTAGTGATACCAGCAATGAAGGCCATAAAGTAAGCTTAACAGTAGGTGGTCAACCGATGAAGTCATATTGTTTCTGAAACAATCATTCCCTTGATAACTACGACCACAAGTTTGGGGAACCTAAAAAAAGATATAATAACTAAATAAACTAAACGGCAGCTATAGTAATTCAATATTAAAACAGAGCGTTAATCAAACCCAGTAATTCGCTACGTCTCCCGGCAGAACTAAGTTTTCCCTGTAATACGGATATATTAATTGATTAAACAATAGAACGAATCATCACATAATTAAACCAGCGTTGAAAAGCAAACATGTAAAAAGCTATTAAAAATAATTAAATCTAAACCGCAGCATAAATGATTTCTAACTACAGCGTATAATAATAATTGGGCACCTAAAATGATTGGGCACCTAAAATGATTGGGCACTGAAAACTAAACAAAGCATTGTAATATTATACCCTCGCTCTATAACAATGATTACGTCTTCCTGTTAGAACGTAGATTGATACGAATTTATAAAAAAATATGGGGAAGTTGATCTAGTTCTACCGAACCCCGACAGAAATAAAATGACAGTGCCACACAAGGGGCAAGCAACTCAATAACGAGGTAGCAGGTTCGATTTGTTGAGTAAAAAAATATGGCTTTCAATAAAGTAGGAATATTTTTGTCGTGTAAGGGCTTGATTGGGATGGGCTAGCAACGAGGAGTCTAAGTTTACTAAAAAAATAGACTCACTTGGCTGTAACCTCTCCTCCACATCCGGGATATCCTCAGCCTTTACATCCCACTGTGTTGTAATCCTACTCTTGTTATTTGCCTTATCATCCGTCACAAGATTAGCCCGATCATCACCAACATACAGACCACCCACAAACTGCTCTTTCTTGATGAGATCTTGTGGTGTTTGGCCCACTTTTGGCATACACAACCACTTCGATAGGTCCAACAACTCGTGCTACCGACGAACAACCCGTGGTTCGGGCTTGGGTGGAGGTGGTGCGGTGGAACCGTCAGGAGCAGCTCGTCCCTGGGAGGATGGGAACCAGCGATAAAGGCAGCGGAACAACCAGCACATGATATAATAATAAGTTGCTTAAAAGTAATTTTCAGCAACTTTTTACCAACTTTTTACCTCTTAAAAGTTATTTCAGCAACTGTTTTAACTCTGTCTGTAATATTGCAGATACATTTAAGTATACCCTTACCCTGACACGCCTCTTGTGTCTGTTGTTAGTTTGTGTGGCAGGTCCACTTTTCTCGGCCTCAGCTTTGGGCTTGTTATCGTCGACCAAATCGTCATCGTCAACCAGAGTTTTCAGGGCATCAGATCGCATCGACATCACCTCATCCTGCGGGGTGTCAGGTGTCAGAGAGGTCAGGTGTCAGGTGTCAGAGAGATCGGATGTTAGAACTCTCAGGGGGTTCAAATATGAGATGGCGTCGGTTAGAAGTTAAAATCCTACAATGTACTAAAATCGCTAAAGGTCATACTGTAACTACAAAAAGTTCACATTGCAACTAGATCACATTACGATTAGATTACGTTACAACTAGATCACATTGCGATCACATTACCTTGCTCATGTGAGCGATGGGATCAACGAGAGCATTAGCAAAGTCAGCCATCTCCGAGGGAATGAAATCGCGAACCTCAATCTGGACGAAAATAGAGGCCATCCCTGGCGGGGGTGTGAGTTAGAGAGAGAGAGAGAGAGAGAGAGAGAGAGAGAGAGAAGATCTAAAAACGAAAGATTGGTAGAAAAGGTCCATAAACCATCATTCCGTCATCTACCACCGAAAGACGGGTAATTGCGGTTTAAGATTTCATATGAACTACTGCACATGATTTAGGAGTTGTTAAATAACACATTAATTAAGCAACTAATTAATCAATTACCGTATGGTTGATTAAACTCGTTTCTCAAGCTGATGTACCGGTATCCGCTCTGGATACATTCCATTGGGATGATCCTCTGTCCGATCATCTTGCCCGCATCATCATTAACAATAAACCTCATCATCGCAAGATCAGGAATTACAATCTGGGGAAATACAGGGATAAAATAAAAGGCAGGACGGTGGTTAATGTAAATCCAGACATTTCCTTGTAATGCTCGACCCTGTTTCACTGCGCCCCCTCCCCCGTACAGTTAGTTAGACGGCTGGAACTGATTATAAAACCCGTACCTTAGAGAAAACAAAGGGTTCCTCATTCCAGTGGGGATTGATGCTGTTAGTAATAGTTTTCGTCTGGAACTTCCTTCTCACAGAGTCCTTGGCAACACCATACATTTCCAACTCCACCTTTAGCCCACACTTTCTCTCCGTCAGGAATTGTCCTGTGCAAGCGGTGAGTGATAACTGATAGGTAGTTGAAAATAATACATATTGCCATGGTAACGGTCACGCGTGATATCACAACTATATCGCGTGATATCACAACGGTAACGCGTGATATCACCATGGTAACACGTGATATCACCATGGTAACGCGTGATATCATCATGGTAACTATGACGTCATACCTGATATAATGCTAACTTTCAGTTCAGCGGCCACGACTCCCTCTACACTGGTCTCAACGAAAGGATTGAAAGTAGCGGCGGGTTTGGTCATGAAATCAGGCTTCAGAAGATAACCACTTTTGTTGTTGAACTCAAACTTGCCTGGAGGCAGGGAAGAGAGGGGTTGAGAAAATGATGAAAAATGGTGGAAATCTGATGGCATTGGTAGAGAGAAAGAGAGAAAAGAGAGAAAAGGAAGGCCATCCCTGTTTGGAGCGAAAGACAGTTGATTGCATGAATCTCCCAATTTTGTTTTTTTAATCCCGAGAACTCTCGACTATCTCACTTTTTTTTTTCGCTTGCCCCCTCTCTTTTTATCACCACCTTCTCTCACGCCAGCCTTTAATAAAGACGATTAGTTCTCTTTCACACAAGTCTATCTATTCTCTCTCTCTATCTCTCTCTCTGTCCCTCTCTATATCCACCCATTTTCACTGATCTGCTTGGGTGAAATACGAGTTCAAACTGATTGGGTAGGGCAATTCATTTCAAACAGAGTGTAGACTGGAGTGTGAAATTAAAGTGATGGGGTGGGTGCACTGTTCGTCCCCTTGGTTCGGGAGGGGAGAGAGAGAGAGAAAGAGAGAGAGAAAGAGAGAGAGAGAGAGAGAGAGAGAGAAGATCTAAAAACGAAAGATTGGTAGAAAAGGTCCATAAACCATCATTCCGTCATCTACCACCGAAAGACGGGTAATTGCGGTTTAAGATTTCATATGAACTACTGCACATGATTTAGGAGTTGTTAAATAACACATTAATTAAGCAACTAATTAATCAATTACCGTATGGTTGATTAAACTCGTTTCTCAAGCTGATGTACCGGTATCCGCTCTGGATACATTCCATTGGGATGATCCTCTGTCCGATCATCTTGCCCGCATCATCATTAACAATAAACCTCATCATCGCAAGATCAGGAATTACAATCTGGGGAAATACAGGGATAAAATAAAAGGCAGGACGGTTTTTGATGTAAATCCAGACATTTCCTTGTAATGCTCGACCCTGTTTCACTGCGCCCCCTCCCCCGTACAGTTAGTTAGACGGCTGGAACTGATTATAAAAACCCGAACCTTAGAGAAAACAAAGGGTTCCTCATTCCAGTGCGGATTGATGCTGTTAGTAATAGTTTTCGTCTGGAACTTCCTTCTCACAGAGTCCTTGGCAACACCATACATTTCCAACTCCACCTTTAGCCCACACTTTCTCTCCGTCAGGAATTGTCCTGTGCAAGCGGTGAGTGATAACTGATAGGTAGTTGAAAATAATACATATTGCCATGGTAACGGTCACGCGTGATATCACAACTATATCGCGTGATATCACAACGGTAACGCGTGATATCACCATGGTAACACGTGATATCACCATGGTAACGCGTGATATCATCATGGTAACTATGACGTCATACCTGATATAATGCTAACTTTCAGTTCAGCGGCCACGACTCCCTCTACACTGGTCTCAACGAAAGGATTGAAAGTAGCGGCGGGTTTGGTCATAAAATCAGGCTTCAGAAGATAACCACTTTTGTTGTTGAACTCAAACTTGCCTGGAGGCAGGGAAGAGAGGGGTTGAGAAAATGATGAAAAATGGTGGAAATCTGATGGCATTGGTAGAACAATCAACATTTAAAATTCACATTTATTGTAAATCTCAGCAAAGGTCGGCTTCAAAATAAGGCACTTGTGTCACATCCCCCGAATCAGTGGCCCAGGCCGCGAGGAAGGGTGCAGAATGGGAATCGGTGATCAACTCTTCTTCTCTCTTCCTCTTCCTCTTCTCTTTCTCTCTCTTTCTCTATCTCTCTCGACTCTCTCTCTCCCTCCCTCCCGCGGGAACGGGTAAGCGAAACTGCATCACATGATGTTCAACTCTCTCTGTCACGGAATATCAAGGCCAGATATTATCTTCGAACGCCATGTGGATAGTAACACATATTCCCGAGTTTAATGTGGTGTTTTAGGTTCTCTCTCTTTCTCTCACTTTCTTTTTCTTTTCCTCTTTTATTCCTCTCTTCTCTCTCAATAACTCTCCCTCTACTCTCCCTCTATCTATCTCTCTCTCCCTTATTCTCTCTTTCTATTTAGTTGTACACCAAGAGACTATACACGCATACACTCAGGTAGATGAGGAACACGAAAGAATAAAACAGGGCCAAGAGGTTTAAAATCAGCAAAAATGGAACGAAAAAGAGCAATACCAGAATACAAGAAGAGAAAATGGAGCGAAAAATAGCAAAACGGATCAAATAAGAGCTGGAGGGATTTGAGAAAATGCGTTGCCGTGATGAGAGCAGGGAGGAAGATACGATTGGAAGAATTTGAGGGGAAGAGAAGAAAAGTATAATCGAAAGATACAGGAGTGAAAAAGGATAGTCCCAGGCCGAATAGAATGGCTGATATAGCCTCAATGAAAAAGAAGAAGAAAAGAGTGAACAAGATAATAGAAGGAGTAGACCGATAGGGACGTGAAATAAAGAGGGATGTAGACAGATATGGACCAGTCACCAGATAGACAGAAAATAAAAATAGGCCTAGATAGACGATAAAATATAGTGAGTTAGAGGGAGAGTGAACTACATCATCGCGTCATATCTCATTGATCAACAGTGCCCATAATCTTTGCTCTCTCTCTCCTCTCCATCTCTCTCTCTCTCTTACCCAGTGCCAACTGCATTGGCACATCCATAACTTGGTAATTCATTGCCACCAATTGGCAGCCAAAATTCCAGAACAGTTGTGGTTGGAAGTTGTCCGACTTGTACCGACCCACTATTTATCAGAGGGAGGGAGGAATGGGGGTTAGATGACGGTTAGAGGACTCTATCTCACCTATGTTAAGCTGCATGGGGAGATCAAGAGTTTGGTAGTTTAGTGCAACCATCTGGCAACCCGTGTTCCAAAACATTTGTGGTTGGTAATTGTCCGAAGCTACCCTTGCTCCTATGATATGAGATTAGAGATGGGGGTCACGTTATTGAACTATAAGATCAAATAGAGACCTCTTCCCTGGAAAGGTGGTAAATTAATTTATTCAGAGCTGGAGGGAATTAATTAAGGAGATTATTCACCCCTAGCATATTATGTATGTTCCATGGAATACACAGACGGGGTAAAGAATTGAATCGAATAAGATAGAGATGGTACTTTTTAACGACCCATATTATTTGAGTACTAATAGCTGGCCAGTTCTCTCCTTAGTTAACGTAATAATCTCACTTTCTCACTTTAGTAATTAGTTACTATCTCTCTATATCTGATCATGTAATTTATACCTTTGGGGTAAATTCTGCTCAATTGGCGCTTGTTGTAAGATACAAACTTGACTGGTTTCTCTTTCAGGTGATTCAGGGCGGTTGTTTCCACAAATGATGACATCTCGTAACTAACACCTTTCTCTGCAGCGGCTTCGAAACCTATAGAGAAGAGGGTTTTAGCAGCTGTGACGAGAGAGGTCCAGTAAACCTAAATAGAGAAGAGGGTTTTACTAGAGCTGCTGTAACGAGAGAGAGGCTCGGTAAACTTTGTGTGGCTGATACCGCTCTGTTAGAGTTCGTTAGATCAAAGTAAACCTTAATAGAAGATTAAAATAGTCAATTATAGTGATTTGTGTAATCGTTGAAAACACCGGGAGGGGGGGGGGGAGGGGGGGGGGAACCCGGTAAAATAAGTTTGATAAACTACCTCTAAATTTGAGGGCAGGCATGATATAATTGACGAGCTTGGATAGAGATGCCTCCGCGTCCTCCTCCCGATCCTCCCAAGACTGAAACAGAATGTGTGTTAGAACGAGCTGGTTCACAACCCACGGGGTGTAATAATTGTTTATTACTGAATGATGATCATATACAGGAACCGACCGAAAGAACAACCAATCAGAACTCGTTATTTAGGTCACGTGACTGGTTATCAGCATTATCAGCCAATCAGGGACCAGTATTTCCTGATTCGGTCGGTTCCTGGATCCTAGAAGTAAGGATGTCTCAGCAGTTTGTGACTCTCGATCAATGAACATTTCCCAACATAACACATACACATTCAAGGATCTATACTAGGTTTCTGTACCCTTGATCAATGTACAATTGTACAGGGTGTTCATTTTGGATCTTTACAAGTTTAATGAACTATTGTCACTTAATCTCTTCTGGGTGAAGCCCATAAACGCTTTTAAAGATCCAAAACGATCACCCAAAACCAAACGAAAACTTGTAATCCCACAAATAATAAATATATATTCCGCACGTTAATCTGTATACACATCACATTATATATTATTTGTACACATTCAGATTACGGTTTTGTACACGGTATTTTCATGTTTTATTATTTGTCACGTGCACCACTTACTGCAGGTTTTTTCTCTTCCTCGGCCTGAATTTTAAACGTGAGAGATCAAAAATATACAGGGTGGTTCATAAATCATGAGTAAGGGGGACGAGCTGTATGGACCACCCTGTATATATACAGGACGTGGAGATAGTTTGACAGATCTCGTTCACTCAAGATCATGTAAACTCTCCTTACTAATCGCTAAAAACACTACTAATTACTACTAATTACTACTAATTAAAATTAAATATTGCACTCACCCCCGCTTTTGCTTCATCTTCAATATTTTCTGCAGGAGGCTCCACCCCATCGAGATAGATACCTGTGCAGGGAATTGGGTGTTATAAACAAAAAGAGAAAAGTAATGGTGTGTCGTACATGTAGAGGTTGCAGGGTGTGCTCATAAACATAATTAGAAAGGTAATGCCTCACGTTACGAGATAAACATGCAAAGAGAAAAAATTAATTGATTGTTGCTCTACCACGAAGACGGAAGAAACTCTCAAGCAAGACAGACTTGATGATCACATTACCCACACACACACTCACTATTTCTTGGGGCTGTTCCGTCTACTGGTGCTGCAACATTTCAAGGGTGCGGGTAGAGAGAGAGAGGGAGTGAGCGAGAGAGAGAGAGAGAGAGAGAGAGAGAGAGAGATAGAGAGAGAGAGAGAAAGAGAGAGAGAGAGGTGAGAAATAGAGTGAGAAATGTGCAACCCATGTGCAATATTTGACAACGTAACTTTCAAGTTTTCACGTGTCAGAGAACGTCACAATAATCATATGACGCGTGACAATGCTTTGTCAGTAACACTTCCCGGCATCTCACTTGTGAGAGTTACTAGACAGGACAGGTTAGAAAGTTTATTTTGATTCCGCGGCACTTGCAGGGTTACTATTACAGAGCGCGATGTACTGTATGTTACGCTTCAGTTACAAAATTGGAACCTGACATCACCACTTGAAACTGATATCAGGGTCCAGTTTTGTAACTGCACTGGTCCCTTACATAACATTTAAAAACGTACCAGTTCCAGAGAGAGCAGTAGTTTCCTCCTCTTTCTTTTCATCTTCCTTGTCCTGTTGATCCGGCATATCATCCTTTCTCTTCTTGTTCTTGATCAGAATCTTGTATTTCAGCATCTCAGGAGAGGGCAACATGCACCTGGAATTCATAATATTATATGCACATCTTAAATATGAAGAGAGTATCAAGCAAGGGGATCTCAGATATTTCAAAATCATCATTGAATGGAGCTGAAAGAATATCGCTAACACTCTGAGTCAGTAACTCCTAACGATCCCAATATTGAACGAGGTTCAGGTTGTAATTGTATTGTGACTGAAAGAATATATATATCTCGCTAACCCCTTTTTAAGTTGGGCACGAGGTTCATCTAGTGGCTCCTTTAGCAGCTTATCACCGAAGATGTCGATACAATAGTGTGCCATTTTCTGCTGCTGTCGTGGGGTACAATGGTTCTCAAACGATAGAATTACAGGGTAGGACGAGGTCTTGAATGCTGTTTCGTTGATCGCAACAATGACATCCTGAAGAAGTAGAAAGGGATGTCAGCTCATTGGTAGTGGAATTACCCCTCATCGCGTAATATAAGGGGTGACTTCGAAATCAAATGTTAGCATTTGGAGGAAAAATATGAACAATATTAATAATGAACGATACCTATATAAGTATTCATTTATGAGTGGTTATTAACCACTGGTTATACCTTGAAGTGGATATTCGAACAGAGGGTAAAACCGTGGGTGATATGGGGCTCGTTATCTTCCCCATCCCAACAATCCAACTCAACACACCTAAAAAGAGGAGTAGAACTCATAATAAGGGCAGGTCCTACATAAAGAGGAGTCGAACTTGCAAAGAGTGGAATCATTTAAAAATGACTCAATCTTTCCGAACCACACTGAACGAAATGCTACACATACCTGCAGCTACTAGAAACTAGCTATCACATACCTGCACCCAGCGAGAAGGGACTGCCTGTACATCTCCACGCTACTTTTACTTCCAAACTGATCTCCAGTCAGGTAAGTGTTGTGACTACTGTTGATAAAGTAGTGAGAGAGCGGCTCGTTCATAGATTGGTAGAGACCAAGATTCATAATGTTGGTAGGAAGACAGTCCGCAGACATCAAGTAGTTGTGGAACCCTTCCAGAGTGAGCTGCCCAATTTTACTCTTGTTCTTATCTTTCTCGTGCTGTTTAATCAACTTTTTAGTTCCATCACCGCTGTGAAACGGGAACAAGATCTCGTTTAGTCGGGGATCACGCTGGTATTTGTTTAAGAAGTCCACCATTTGGTCGATGGTGAGGTAGTTCCGTTTTCCCTCTTTGATGTCACCAAACACCTTCTCAATGTCTGTTCGAGTACCAAGCATGACGTTGTAAAACTTGTAAAACGCCTCAAAAGTAAACTTGCTTTTCTCGATTGTATCGTTTTTCTTGTCCTGAGGTTTGAGGCCTGATGATCGGAGTGCCTCCAGTACCTTTCGTTTTTCGTCCTTTGCGATGGCTTTAACGATACTGAAAAAAGGCACGGAATGTTACATTTCCATAAGAAGTTTTTCAAAAACGAGGGCCGAGGAGCTGGATGTTCAAATCAAGAGCTCGAAAATCATACAGCTGATGGTACTTACTCTTTTATACTGATATGTTTGTCGACTTTCGTAGAGCACTTCAACCGTGTATACATTTTCCTTACAAAGTCCATTTGGGATAGATTCACGTTGATGAAATGATGCGTCAAGGCAAACAAATCATTAACGAATCTCTGAAATGGGAATTTGATAATGAATGTTTTGAAATTGATCAATTATTATCATTATGACAATGATTCGACTTGATTGTTGTTGTTTACCATCTCTCTGTCTGCCCCTTGTTATGTCACGTGACATAATGCTGCGCGCGCAGCTTGTCCAGGGTCGATCTCACTCGCGCCTGCGCCCAACAATCTATTACCGATTCCAAGTGAGACCTCCGCGCGTTACGTCAAGTCACTAAACTGGGCTTAGCTAATTTTAGCAATTTATACCTCTCTCTCCTCAGTACGCTGGAAAAACGACAACCGAACGTATACTTCCAACAAAACACACCAAACATGTTTTATTTACCTCGCAGTCTTTTTTGTTGTTCACGAAGAAGTGGTAGAATTGCTGGACGGTGTAACTCTCTGTGACTACTATAGTGAAACATTTATCGCTCACTTGAATCTCGTCCTTATTCCCCTCATCCCCACCCACGCAGACCGCCTTGAAGTGCTCTATCACTTTAGGATCCTGGGAAACAGGGGGCATGTTATAGATAGAGAGAGGGAGGGGGAGAGAGAACTATTTTTGTTTGTTTGTCTGTATACGAGAGCTCTTTTTGTGACAATCAATCGTTGCTGTGATGCGTCTCACTCTATCCTTCTCTCTCTATTCCCTCTCATTCTCTGTCTTCCTCTCTCTCTTTCTCTCTTCTTCAATATTTCACTACCTGCCATTGATTCAGTTTAATTATTCTAATCATTCCTAATTACAGGCGTATTGTTGAAGTGAGGCAAGCCACTTCTATTGGAGATTGCAGTGGAGAAGGAGAGAAAGTAGAGAGAGGTCCAATGACAAATTATGAGTTATATATGATCTGATATTATATTAGTCACAAACTCCATAAATTAACTCATACCAGTAACTACGTTACAGTCATACTCATGCTATACTATTAACTGTGACTTGAAACAGGAATTGGCATTTAATATGACCATGATGGAGGGAATGGGTAGTAAGATCGTATCGGGGAAATTCAGTTCTTCCGAAAGACCGAAAGAATAGTATTTTTATTGACTGGGTATTTCTTGACTTCTCCTTTTCCCCTGACCCTCTCAACCCTTTCACTATTTCTCTCTTGCTTTCTCTCTTGCTTTCTCTCTCTATCTATCTCTCTCGGTCCACTACACGCACCACTCCCACATGGGGCCGTAAGGTCCCATGTAAGAGTAGGGTTAAATCCCCCGAGCCCGGATCCTGTTGGATCTCTCTCTCTCTCTCCCTCTATGGTGGTATAAATCGGCCAAATGAGAAAATAAGGAATAACAGAAATAAAAACAAAATTTAAGAAAAAATAATAATAAAAAGTAATATTTAAGTTAGAAAAATAAAAAACAAAAACAAAAAAACAAAAAAATAAAAATAAAACAACAACAACAACAACAAACTGGATTTATATACCGACTAAATAGACAGGTACTCTCGAGTAAATCGAAGGGTAATTGCCATTCATAGCGGTTCTCTCATCCTATCTTGACATATTGGTTGACAAAAGGTCGTAAATGGTAACTCAAACCGGTGACTTATAACTGACATATATAGTATACTTTATTAACTCTCAACACTTGGTGACTGTGGGTGACAAGTATAATCAGAAAAAATGATAACAAAAAATGATAAACTGAATAGTATCTTAGATTATAAAGAATAATGTGACATCAGCAGGGGGTGACCGTGTGAGAACGGGGACTAATGAATAACCGAAAAGAAATTATTAAAGACTGAGGGCGAAAACCAAATAGGGTCTTTCAGAGAAGGTAACAGTAGCATCGAACAGGTAGGGCTTCAGGCGAATACGGAAGGAGTCCTCTGAAGGTGCATCTCTGAGGTTCTCCGGTAGGTTGTTCCAGACATGGGGGAGATATTGGGATATTCTCCTTTTTCCCAGTTTGCTCACTTTCACATTTCCAGAAGGTAGCTTTAGCTTGTAATAGTCTACTTTACAGCTCTGACGAGTAGACTTTTGCACAGCAGTATTGTCATCATGTTCCACTAGATCCTGAAGGTACTGAGGGGCAAACAAACAAACAAACAAACAAACAAACAAACAAACAAACAAACAAACAAACAAACAAACAAACAAACAAACAAACAAACAAACAAACAAACAAACAAACAAACAAACAAACAAACAAACAAACAAACAAACAAACAAACAAACAAACAAACAAACAAACAAACAAACAAACAAACAAACAAACAAACAAACAAACAAACAAACAAACAAACAAACAAACAAACAAACAAACAAACAAACAAACAAACAAACAAACAAACAAACAAACAAACAAACAAACAAACAAACAAACAAACAAACAAACAAACAAACAAACAAACAAACAAACAAACAAACAAACAAACAAACAAACAAACAAACAAACAAACAAACAAACAAACAAACAAACAAACAAACAAACAAACAAACAAACAAACAAACAAACAAACAAACAAACAAACAAACAAACAAACAAACAAACAAACAAACAAACAAACAAACAAACAAACAAACAAACAAACAAACAAACAAACAAACAAACAAACAAACAAACAAACAAACAAACAAACAAACAAACAAACAAACAAACAAACAAACAAACAAACAAACAAACAAACAAACAAACAAACAAACAAACAAACAAACAAACAAACAAACAAACAAACAAACAAACAAACAAACAAACAAACAAACAAACAAACAAACAAACAAACAAACAAACAAACAAACAAACAAACAAACAAACAAACAAACAAACAAACAAACAAACAAACAAACAAACAAACAAACAAACAAACAAACAAACAAACAAACAAACAAACAAACAAACAAACAAACAAACAAACAAACAAACAAACAAACAAACAAACAAACAAACAAACAAACAAACAAACAAACAAACAAACAAACAAACAAACAAACAAACAAACAAACAAACAAACAAACAAACAAACAAACAAACAAACAAACAAACAAACAAACAAACAAACAAACAAACAAACAAACAAACAAACAAACAAACAAACAAACAAACAAACAAACAAACAAACAAACAAACAAACAAACAAACAAACAAACAAACAAACAAACAAACAAACAAACAAACAAACAAACAAACAAACAAACAAACAAACAAACAAACAAACAAACAAACAAACAAACAAACAAACAAACAAACAAACAAACAAACAAACAAACAAACAAACAAACAAACAAACAAACAAACAAACAAACAAACAAACAAACAAACAAACAAACAAACAAACAAACAAACAAACAAACAAACAAACAAACAAACAAACAAACAAACAAACAAACAAACAAACAAACAAACAAATTAAAAAACAAATAAACAAACAAATTAAAAACAAACAAACAAATAAACACAAACCTTTGGACATTTATCCGTCCTAATATCGACAATTTGAGCGATATCAATGACATTCCCCTCCTCCCCTGCCACAACAAAATGTACAAAGAAACCATTCTCCTCCACTCGTAAATCAACCCCTGTTATCGCTATTGAATCCTGAAAAGAGGGGAGAAACAAGTTAGAAACAATTGAATCCTGAAGAGGGGAGAAACAAGTTAGATACAATATTGTTTCACATGGTTACCGATACAGTTGCCATGGCCTGGCAACAATAAAGATCAAGATTAGGGACACCCGGCGGACTCAGCGGAGCCGGGTGGGTTATAAAAAAGCCCTTATTTGAGGCGCAAAATGTCAAATGTTCCATGCAGTCCAAGAGTTAGTGCAACCTCACCAGGAGTAGTATAATTCCCACATGACGGTCTTATAATGCACATAGATATTGTGATGATTTAAATGTCGCATTTTACCATGACAGACAGACATATCACGCATAATACACATTACATAAGTTCTCTGCTAACTCTGCTAGATAAGAGAGCTTGTGTAATTTCCCATTTCCCTGTATTTTATCCTCTTTTCTACCTCTTTTGCCATCGATCTTCTCTATTACCCTTTTCCCACATTCGAAGCTCTTCTACAATATAAATAACTGTTGTTTTCTTCAGACACTCCCAAACGGGCTCTGGGTTCAAAATAATTTCTGAAGAACTGAAGTTTTTTAGGGGTCAGACGGAGTTCTCGGCTGAAGTATAAAACAGTACACCTGGTGTTACATACACCTCGTTTATAACTCTTTTTCCATCCCGTCTCACTCTATGATTATACAGGTGTTTTAAATGAATCTGTGGTGTGAGTAGAGCATCTAGGAATGTTCCACTGGGATAGAGATAGATAGATAGAGAAAGAGAGAGACAGAGAAAGACTGAGAGATTTTACTTGTATTATAGAGAAATTGAAGATTTTGGTTAAATAATGATTAAATTTCGCTGGCTCGCCAAAATATTATCGTACCTTTTCCTTCCCCCAGTCGCCCCTTGGTCAGCGCAAGAAAGGATGTGGAGTAAGCTCTAGACATAGTTCAAGTGTAACCCCTAATACTCAATAAAGCTATACCCGACCTCCCACCATTCTCGCGTACACTTTATACTCATGATCTGCGGGTAGAATTGCGCATGTGCACAGGTCCCCTGGCATTGCTCTTTCTTTTCATCTCCTTTTCTCTGTCTCTCTGTCTCTCTCTTTCTGTCTCTCTCCATCTCTCTATGTCTATCTCTTCCTCTCCAAACACACACCGTCTGCTTACACCTGCCTTTCATCTCTTTAGCTTACAAAAGAAAAAGAGCAAAGAGAGAGAGAGAGAGAGAGGGTAGGGAAAGACAGAGAAATAATAAATAGTGGTAGAGAAATAACAGGGTCACTAGGGACGGATGGTAAATGTTAATAAAGAATATACAGACACTAACAGGAAGAATGGGCTCCGAAGACAAAAGTTTATGTACATGTGAGACTTGTAAATGTGCAGAGAGGGATAGAAAGATAGACAAATAGAGCTCGTAATGATAGAGAGCGAAGAAGATAGAGAATGAAAAGATGGAGAGCGAGAGAGGGAGAGAGAGGGAGGGAGTGTGAGAGAGGGGGAGATAGAGCGAACACAGAAAGATGGTTAGACAGATCAGTACACATATTTTGTACACTGAACAAATAAAAATATATAATCTTTTGTAAGCGGCACACCCTTTAGCCTCCTTCGCTCCCGGCCTCTCCTGATCTATTATTCCCTCTATCAGACCATCTTGAGGTGGCTTCTCTCTCTTTCTCTCTCCCTTTCTCTGTCACCCTTTTCCGAGCCCTTTCACTATTTCTCTCCATACCTCTCGACTCTCTTTCTGGTTTGTCGCTTTCTTCGCTTCAAATTTAGAACAACAAAAAATTGTACTCCCATTCTCTCCCTCTCTCCCTGTCTTTCTGTTCCTCTCCCTCTCTTTCACTCTCCCTCTCTACCCCACTCTCTCTATCTCACTGTCTTTTAGACCAACTGGGGTATAATGGCACTCACACCAAAAACACAAACAAACAAACACACTCCACCACATACTGATATATTGGACCTAAAAAAGTTAAATTTTTGAGATATTATGATAATATCTTATAAGAATCATGATCACTGATCATGCTCTAAATAGCAGCCTTAAAT
>AVPN01000619.1:0-18339 GCA_000695325.1 Pleurobrachia bachei
GCCGCGCGACAAAAGGGGGGTGACAACTTCAAAAAATCCGACTTTAGGGTTAGGGTTAGGGTTAGGGCTGAGTTTTGGGTTGGGGTTAGGCCTTGAGTTTGACATGGTCTATCCGATAAACTTTGAATTAGCCAAAACGGTTAAGTGGTTCGGCGGTTAGAGCCGTTTTAGTGAATCAACTCTTTTAGCAGTGCGCATGTGTAAACAGGCCACCAAACACCCAGATCGTAACGGCGCCCTATTATATGTAAACTTCAAAACGACATTTAATTTTCTTTCTTGTTTTATCTTGTTTTTTCCTTTTGACTCTTGTCACGTTTGTTACTTTTCCCTCTCGTGTATATCACCGTTAGAGAGACCTGCAAACAGTAGTGTATGGCGTATACCAAACAAATTATTTGACTAATTGAAATTACTATTCTTCTATAGCTTCCAACGAAAATGAAAAAACATCCCCTGTAACAATCACCATGGAATCATCAGATCTTCCAGTGTTCAAGGAATCAGTTCCTGCTTTAAAACTACCTTGTGGTAAAAACAATAAACCATCGATACCCAATAACTCCGGTATTGATGAACCAATGTTTGTGGTAGGCACCATAAAGACTCGTTCTGAGGATGGAGCTCAGAAAATGCTTAAACCTCAGGTCGTGGATAACAATCAAGGAACTGTTGATATGGTTTTCGATAAATTTAAACTTTGTAAAACTCAATGCTGGTACAGACATCGCTTTAAACTCAAATTAAAGGGGTATGGCATATATCTTAACATCGGAGAAAACACACATAATGGCTTATGTGTATGTGCATTCTGTCCAGCAGTTAGAAACGAACAGTCGTTACCGAATCATTTTCGACAATTCCACCTTAGTAGTTGGTCGGAATCTCTCAGCTTTTGCAAGGATTGCGCTACGGTGAGGACTAGAGGAAACATTATGCCTATTAGATCTACAACTGTAACAGTTCCACTCTATTACAGAGGTAATCGAAACCGTTTGTTAAGGGAGGTTAATATTTGTAGGAGCTGCGGACTTACTACTCCAGGAAAAAAGGAAGATGAACGTTTTTCATGTGTCCAGTGTAGCTTACGAATTGAGGGGGTGGAGGCGGCGCAGTACCACATGGTAAAAAAGCATCACAAGACGCTATGTGGAGAGTGCATGGTTGTGAGTAACTTCTGTTTTCCTGAGGATCGTTGTGGGGGTTGCAGTAAATGCAGGGATGTCCTAAATTATATTTGTAAGCCTTGTCGGGGTGAGCCTGAACTGATCACACCAAATTCCTTGTCGTCTACCACATCTCAATTAATGACGGAGGATGAAGGACAAGATCCCAGTTTTGTTAGTGAGCCTCAACTGATCACACCAAATCCCTTGTCTTCTACCAGATCTGGGATAACAACGAAGGATGAAAAACAAGATCCCGGTTTTGTTAGTGAGCCTCAACTGACCACACCACACACTAAGGATGAAAGTTTTGTTAGTAAAGCTGCTGAACGAGCGGCTGCCCTAAAATTAGCAAGAGATGCTTCACGGGAGGCTGCTCAAGTAGCTAAAAGAGCTGCAGAAAATGTGGCCCGTCTAGAGGCTGAAATTGCGGCTGAAGAAGCAGCGGAAAAGGAAAGAGAGGAAAAGGAAAGAGCAGAAGAGAAAAGAGTGGAGAGGGAAAAAGCGGAAAAGGCGAGAAGCGAGAGGCGAAAGGCACGTGAGGATGCAAGAAAAGCTGCTATAGAAAAAGCTATAAAAGTAAGAGCTGCTGCAGGAAAAGTTGTAAAAGTAAAAGTGGCTGCAGAAAAACCGGTCGCAAATAAGACCAAAAAAGTGGCAAGCGAAGCTGACGCAATGGCAATAGCCGCTAACGCAAGAGCAGCAGCGTTAGCTTATCGGAAGCTCGTGTTTGGCCAAAAGAGGAAGAGGAAGTTAGCCAGACCTGCTGCCAGGGTTGTGAAAGGCCGAGTGTCCAAAGTAGCTGTGAGAGCAACGATCACTGATGATAAAATCAAAACAGCTGCTCGTGATGAGAACTTGAAACCTGGTCCTGATCCTTCTGATATGAATTCCATAACTTCTCCACCTCCCCCCGAAACCCCGGCAAGGCAATCAGAACCCCTTATTCGGCAACCGCGACGGGTTAGGGCTAACCGTTAGGGTCTGGTTAGGGTTTGGTTTAGGGTGTCGGTTAGGGCTATCGATTTTCTAGCAGATGCCGTATAGTTTACTTAAATTGGCCATGTGGTAAGTGGTTGCGTGGCTATAGCCGTTCGAAAAAAGTCGGTCTAAGTAGACTCTTTTGGTAGCGCGCACCTGTAAAGTCGCTGCAAGGCACCCTGATTATAATCGCGCCCGCTTGAAAACTTCAAAACGACATTTTTTTAATCTTGTTTTCATTTTTCCCTTTTGACTCTTGTCGGGATTGTTACTTTTCCCTCTCGTGTGTATCACCGTTAGAGAGACCTGCAAACAGTAGTGTATGGCATATGCCAAACAAATTATTTGACTAATTGAAATTAATATACCTCTGTAGCTTCCAACGAAAATGAAAAAACATCCCATGTAACAATCACCATGGAATCATCAGATCTTCCAGTGTTCAAACAATCAGTTCCCGCTTTAAAACTTCCTTGTGGCAAAAACAATAAACCATCGATACCCAATAACTCCGGTATTGATGAACCAATGTTTGTGGTAGGCACCATAAAGAATCGTTCTGACAATGGAGCTCAGAAAGTGGTTAAACCTCAGGTCGTGGATAACAATCAAGGAGTTGTTGATAGGGTTTTCGATAAATATAAACCTTGTAAAACTCAACGCTGGTACAGACATCGCTTTAAACACAGATTAAAGCAGTATGAAATATTTATTAATATTGGGGAAAGCTCTCATGATGGTATATTCAAGTGTGCATTCTGTTCAGCCGTTAAAAACGAACAGTCGTTAGCGAATCATTTTCGACAATCACACCTTAGTAATTGGTTGGTATCTCTCAGCTTGTGCAAGGATTGCGGCACGGTGAAGACCAGAGGCCTTATTATGTCCTTAAGGTCTACAACTGTAACAGTTTCACTCTATTACGGAGATAATCGAAACCGTTTGTTTAGGGAGGTTAATATTTGTAGGAGCTGCGGACTTACAACTCCAGGAAAAAAGGAAGATGAACGGTTTTCATGTGTCCAGTGTAGCTTACGAATTGAGGGCGTGGAGGCGGCCCAGTACCACATGGTAAAAAAGCATCACAAGACGCTATGTGGAGAGTGCATGGTTGTGAGTAACTTCTGTTTCCCCGAGGATGGGTGTGGGGGTTGCAGTAAATGCAGGGATGTCCTGAATTATATTTGTAAGACTTGCCGGGGTGAGCCTGAACTGATCACACCAGATTCCTTGTCTTCTACCACATCTCAATTAACGACGAAGGATCAAAGACAAGATCCCAGTTTTGTTAGTGAGCCTCAACTGACCACACCAAACACGAAGGGTGAAAGTTTTGTTAGTAAAGCTGCTGAAAGAGCGGCTGCCCTAAAATTAGCAAGAGATGCTGCACGGGAAGCTGCTCAAGCAGCTCGAATAGCTGCAGAAAAGGTGGCTCGTCTAGAGGCTGAAATTGCGGCTGAAGAAAGAGCGGAGAAGGAAAGAGTGGAAAAGGAAAGAGCAGAAGAGAAAAGAGTGGAAAGGGAAAGAGCGGAAAATGAGAGAGACGAAAGGCGAAAGGCACGTGAGGATGCAAGAAAAGCTGCTATAGAAAAAGCTATAAAAGTAAGAGCTGCTGCAGGAAAAGTTGTAAAAGTAAAAGGGGCTGAACAAAAACCGGTTGCAAATGAGACCATAAAAGTGGCAAGCGAAGCTAATGAAATGGCAATAGCTGCTAACGCAAGAGCAGCAGCGTTGGCTTATCGGAAGCTCGTATTCGGCCAAAAGAGGAAGAGGAAATTAGCCAGACCTGCTGCCAGGGTTGTGAAAGGCCGAGTGTCCAAAGTAGCTGTGAGAGCAACGATCACTGATGATAAAATCAAAACAGCTGCTCGTGATGAGAACTTGAAACCTGGTCCTGATCCTTCTGATATGAATTCCATAACTTCTCCACCTCCCCCCGAAACCCCGGCAAGGCAATCAGAACCCCTTATTCGGCAACCCATAAAGTCTTGGGAACCACTACCCAGAGATCCCAAACAGCAAACCAGGTCTATACCAAAGCCACAACCATCTACTGTTCCAATGCCCTCTGCTGCTACACAACTATCTACTCCAAATCAACTCTCTACTCTTCCAGATCGCTCTACCCTTGCCCAGCCCTCTACTCCTCCACAGCCGTCGATCCCTACACAGCCACGTTCTGCTACACATCCATCTACTACTCCACAGCCGTCTGCTGCTACTCCTCCATCTACCCCTACACAGCGATCTACCCCAAATCAGCCCTCTTCTGCTACCCGGCCAAAACTGGCATCCGCGATTACACAGCTTTCTACAGCTATAACACAACTGCCTAGTCAGCCAGCCACTCTTAAACAGCTGTCGAACCCGTCCAAACTTCAAGTTGCTCCTACTGCAGAACAGTCCAGACAGCCTAAAAAACTGCTGTCCCAACCTTTCACGGGTCTTCCAGTATTAAAAACCGACACTGTGTCTCCCGATGCCGTTTCAACTGCAGATACCTTTATCCGTGCGAGGAAAGAGGATCGAGCAAGGCGATCTTCGCTGGCCCATAACCCTTCAGTTGCTGTTAAATCTAAACAACTACCCCCAGCTCAAGCACAAGATACCTTTATCGATACCTTTATCCGGACGAGAAAAGAGGATCGAGCAATGCGATCTTCGCTGGCCCATAATCCCTCTACCTTTGCACAGCCTTCTCCTGCTTCCCATCCCTCTACTACTCCACAAACCTCTACTACTCCGCAGCCGTCTACTGTTACAGAGCTGTCTCCTGTTAACCAGTCAAAACTGTCATCCGCTGTTACACAGAATTCTTCAGCTATAACCCAACATCCTACTTCTGTTAAACAGTTGGTTACCCCTACAGAACATTCCAGAAAACCTAAAAAACTGCTGTCCCAACCTTTCACAGGTCTTGCAGTACTAACGACCGACAATGTGGCCCCCAGTCCTGCTTGCACTGCAGATATAATTATCCGTGGGAGGAAAGATGATCGAGCAATACGATCTTCACTGTCCCGTAATCCTTCAGCTATCGTTAATTCTAAATCACAAACCCCAGCTAAACCACAACGCTCACTCATGGGAGATCTTGGATGGATCGACACTGTGTTAAAGTGTGCAAAGCATGAACAGTTGCAAGCAAATAAGCAGAAACACCCTCTGACCTCGACTACTAAGGTTGCTATTCCTATTGTGTCTGCAGCTGTTCAGCTTGGGGATTCCATGCACACGGCTGGTAGTGGAAGGGTGACTGCGTCACCAAATGTTCAGCCATGTTCCAAGCGTTCGGCACTAGCTTCAACCCATCCTCCAGCGGGTGTTCGAGTCTCAACTCCAGTACAGCACCCAAATCCCTCAGCCCAGCCTTCTACAGCACACTTACAAGTGTCTAGTAATACCCAAGTACAGCCTTCAAATTCTCCTTCCAGGAATGGAAACCTGATCCTGATCCTTGTGATACGAATTCCATAACTTCTCGACATGCCCCCGAAACCCCGGCAAAGCAACCGAAACCTCCTATTGGGCAACCCATAAAGTCTTGGAAACCACTGCCCAGAGATCCCAAACAGCAGACCAGGTCTATATCAAAGCTGCAGTCTACTCCTTCACAACCCTCAATTACTTCACAGCCGTCGACCCCTAGACTGCCGTCTACTGCTACACATTCATCTGCTGCTACACAGCCGTCGACCCCTACACTTCCATCGACACCAAATCAGCCGTCTTCTGCTACCCAACCAAAACTGGCATCCGCGATAGCACAGCTTTCTACAGCTATAACACAAGTGTCTAGTCAGCCGGCAACTCCTAAACAGCTGTCGAACCCGTCCAAACATTTAGTTGCTCTTACAGAAGAGTCTAGAAAGCCTAAACAACTGCTGTCCCAACTGTTCACAGGTCTTCCAAGATCAAAAACCGACACTATGGCCCCTAATCCTGCTTGCACTGCAGATACCTATATTGATACCTTTATCCGTGGTAGGAAAGAGGATCGAGCAAAGCGATCTTCGCTGGCCGGTAACCCTTCAGCTGTCGTAAAATCTACTGCTGCACATCCATTTCCCCCTACACAGCCCTCTACAACTCCACGTCCCTCTACTCCTCCACAGCTGTCTACTCATGCACAGCCCTATACTACTCCACATCCCTCTACTACTATACATCCATCGACTACTACACAGCCATCTCCTTCTAGCCAGTCAAAACTGTCATCCGCGGTTACACAGAATTCTTCAGCTATAACCCAACCTCCGACTTCTGTTAAACAGCGGGTCACCCCTACAGAACATTCCAGAAAACCTAAAAAACTGCTGTCCCAACCTTTCACAGGTCTTGCAGTATTAACAACCGACAATGTGGCCCCCAGTCCTGGTTGCACTGCAGATATAATTATCCGTGGGAGGAAAGATGATCGAGCAGGGCGATCTTCTCTGGCCCGTAACGCTTCAGTTGCTGTTAAATCTAAATCAAAAACCTCAGCTAACTCAGAAATCTTGGCAGATCTTGGATGGATCGACACTGTGTTAAAGTGTGCAAAGCATGAACAGTTGCAAGCAAATAAGCAGAAACACCCTCTGACCTCGACTACTAAGGTTGCTATTCCTATTGTGTCTGCAGCTGTTCAGCTTGGGGATTCCATGCACACGGCTGGTAGTGGAAGGGTGACTGCGTCACCAAATGTTCAGCCATGTTCCAAGCGTTCGGCACTAGCTTCAACCCATCCTCCAGCGGGTGTTCGAGTCTCAACTCCAGTACAGCACCCAAATCCCTCAGCCCAGCCTTCTACAGCACACTTACAAGTGTCTAGTAATACCCAAGTACAGCCTTCAAATTCTCCTTCCACGGCTCATAATCAAGTATCTACTCCTGTGCAGCCTTCAACTAGTACCGTGAACCTGCGAAATCGATCAGTCACTAGGGCAGTTGAAAATAGCCCGAAGCTAGCCTGGTTAGAATCGAATCAACCTTCTACCACCGGTCCCCCGGTACCTACACCCGATGTAGAATCAGCCCAACAAACAACTAAACTCTTATCTTCAGATCAACCTTTGACAATACCCTCCAATAAAACCCAGGGTGCCACCGAATCATCTGCTCGTCCTAGGAAACTCTTTCGCCGGACCCGTGTCATAGATGCCGTTTCAGGGCTAATGGATCTTGCCAAACCACCGGGCAAAAAACCAAATGTTCCGAGTCAAGTGGTGGACCCAATCTCAAATACTTTCCTAGACCTACCCAATCCTACACTATCCCACAAACCGAAAAAACAACAGAACAAGTTAATCGATCTCACTGGATCGCCGTGCAAGGAACCTAATGTTCCAACTCGAGTGGTGGACCAAATCTCGAAAACTACGGCCTGGGAGTTTGACATTAAGTCTTCTTCTTCTAGAGAGCCTGAAATCGCACGGGGAACTATCTCCGAGGTAGTAACACCGACCAGGCGGTGGCAGGAATTGTGGATACCTTCTAACTCAATTAGAAGAAAGAGTTGGAAACGGAGATTTTCATAAACATTACCAATGTTTAACGTGGTGTCACTTGAAGAATATCGACCAATATATGGTTGTTAGTTATAAAAGGTCTAATATATATCAATGACTGATTGTTGGTTTATTTTTAAAGTTGGTTTAATTGATCAGCCTGTACTACAGGCCCTGTAGGCCGTAAGGCGTTTAGAAAAGAGCAGAGTTGAGCTAACACTTTTGTCGGGAAAAACTGAACTGGCGAGGCAGAAGATAGATGGTTTTAAGTTGTTTTCTTTATTTTATTATCTGACATCTGTAAATGTTTTTATAAACACTGACTAAATTGAAATGTTTTTAACGGATACCCATGAGTTTAATATCTCCCCCATACCCACCTCCCTCATCCCCACCACCCCACCACTCCCCAGTCCCCACCCCTTTTTATTCTGTAACAATTCATGAAAAATTATCTTCTATGCGATTGACATCAACCCCATGCAGTTTACCGCCCAGATAAAATTTCCCAAAATTCCCATTCCCTATTGTCCTTTCAAAGTCCAAATCTTATTTGGCTCTTCCAAAAACCTGCTCTCCAGCAAATAATTAACACACCCTCATCTCTTTCTAGTGAAATGGATTTTCCAACTCCATCCACCCATGGTTTGGTGGGAGACGTAACCATCGATACCCCTACGACCATCGATAGCCTAACGATCTACGAGGAAATAACCATTAACGATTCTCAGCCAACTGTAAAGAGTCGCAAACGCCAGATTAAAGCTATTTCAGAAAGCCAATTGGATCCCAACAGTGGATTGAATAAAATAATCGAAATTAAGATACTCTCAACCCCAGTCATAAATTGGGTGAAGGGGTCATTTATTCACAACCCCAGACGTCAAGAAGTCTTTCTACAAACTGGGAAAAACGACACGTGTCTGTTATGTGGGGAAACAATGTTAATAAAAGACTTGACACCACACTTTCAACTGAATCACAGTGATACCTGGCTTAAATCGATTCAACAATGTAAAGACTGCATTCCAGATTCCAAGCAACACGATCCCTCAAACAGTTTACCAACAGTTGCTGCTGCAGTTAAGGTACCCACCGGGTTGAGAATAGACGGGCTGTTTCTGAAGGAAGTCAAGGTGTGCATTGGAGAAAGCTGCGTTGGGGATACCTGTGGGATCAAAATGCCAGAAAGAAGGGAGGATGAGCGGTACTTTTGCAACGATTGTCATGTTTCCATTGAGGGGAGGATATCAGCAATTTATCATCTGCAGAAAGCCCATAACGGTACAGTTTGTTGCGAGTGCATGACTAGTTTCAGAAGCATGTCGTACCATACCGGGGACTCACTGAATTTCGTTTGTAAAGCGTGTAACCCGTTTGAATTTTGTACAAAGTCAACAGGAAAACGTTTGCCACAGGTTGAGCCACAAAGGGAACCGTGTCTTCCATCTGATTCTGTCCCAGATAGAGAATCGCAGAAAAAACCTCGGCTTATTTCTGTTGAAGAGAGAGAATCGCAGAGGACACCTCGACGTCTTCCAAGTTATTATATCCAAAACAAAATAGTCCCCACGACATTACTTTGTTGGGCCATGGAGTTTTTCTCTCAAAAATCGTGCAGGAAAATGAAGATTTTCATAAACATTGGAGTCGATAAACGTTGCGTTTTTTGCCCCCAAAATTCCCGTTGCTTTACATCACTCAAAGCCACCGTAAAACATTTTAAAGAAAAGCACCATGCTGATTGGCTGAAGTCCGTTCAACAGGGATTGAATTGTGCTCGGTGCACTCCGGGCTCAGCAAAACTTGTCACCATGGCGACTATGGGTCCACCGGTGGCCCAAAATAAACTCCTTCAAGAGGCAGAAGTTTGTTCCGGAGATACTTGTGGAATAACCGCCCCTCCGGAGAGAGGGAAAGAACGATACTATTGTCAAAAGTGTAACATTAGAGCTGATGGCCGGATGGCAGCGCAGTGTCATCTCATGGTTGCTCACTCTCTCGCTGTCTGTGGACAATGCATGTTAAGGATTAAAGAGGTTACACTGACGTGTGGCTGTTGTGGGGACTGTGACGTTTGCCGCCAATCACTGGGATATCTTTGTTTTTCGTGTTCGAATAATACAGTACCGGTTCTATCTCGTTATCATACCTCTACTGCAAGACCAAACCCTGCTAATTCTGATCTTGTCGACCCTGACTCCACCAGGTCCAGCCCAGATCATTATCAGTCACGTCTAGATACAGCTGCATCCTCTCACCGAACACCCTCCCAAATACCTCCTACCAGCGAAGACCTGCAGTCAACATTACAACCGGTTTCTTTATCTAACAATGGTGAGAGTGACAAGATAGGACCAGGAAGCAGTGAACCTGACGATACTAACCGGGCCTCTGATTTAAATAGAAAGTACTTTTGGGTCCGGATATTGAATTTACGTGTGGTAATTGGAAGTAGAATAATATGTCATAAAACAGAAATGTGTCTCTGTTCGATGTGCCCTGGGCGGTATTGGTCCCGATCCAATCTTCAGAAACATTTCATGGAAAAACACCGAAACGGCTTTAAAGAGGACCTGATAGTTTCATGTGAGAAATGTTCGGAGCATCATGCCGTTGATAAAACACAGAGGAAATCCCCACGAGATGAGTGTCACAGGTCGTGTTTGGGGACCGATTGGGATACAATGAAGTACGATTGCCATACCTGTATCGCCAGAATAAAGCGTTTAAATGAAGACCAAATCGGAAGAAAAGTTGATAAGGGAATAACAATTGGGAGAAACGGGATACCAGATGTCCAGGATGCTGTTCCGAGAGGAGGACATCAAGAAAAGAGGGGGATTGGAGGACTAGCTGCCGAGCGAGAGCAAAATCTAGTAGAGTTGCAGGGTGCTCCAATAAAAGAAGAGGAAATTGAAGACATTAAAACGGAGGTAGTGGAGATGGAGAGGGTGAAGGGGGAGGTACTGGAGGTTAAAGAGGAGATAAAAAGGGAGGAGGGAGTAAAATATGAGGATAATCAGGAGATAAAATTTGAAGTATTTGAATCTTATGAGATGTGATTCGATCGGAACCAGTGATTTTCATGTCTCAGCTCGGCACATGTGTTAATTTATTTCTCCTGGTAGTTGTTTTTTAATTCTTTTAGCAAGCTAGGGTAGTTCAGATTGATTTCCACCACCCCAGTTTATGACGCATTTAGCATTAATGCAGAATGTATAAAGTTTTTAACAAATTCATTTTTAACTTTTATTATAAATCCTGCGTTATAATATCAATCTACATTCTTCTACACTCCTTATTAACCCTGAAAATCCCTCAAACACAAGCTATATCCCCCGATTTGACAAACCCTAAATGGCGACATCCCAGATCCCTTGTTAGATATTTTTCTGTGTGTGTGTGTGTGTGTATCAGATAACATTAACATTTCATACATCAGATACGAGATATAATGTCACTAGAATGAATGTCGAGTCGTTGAGTGCAGCGTTCAAAGCCGCACAGGACTTACCGGACAACGATGTCCAGCTTATTGTGAGTAATAAAGAACACTATTGTAGATAGCACTAAGCAAATAAGTACTTTTGATCGAGGAGACAAATGAAAATAGAAGGGAAATGGAACAGAGCCCTAATTAAATTTATGAAATTTTAAACGTTATCCACAATGTAACCATTGGTTACCAGTGGTTACTTACCACTTTCCTTCGCTTCAGGCCTACGTCATTAGCAGCTGTATAGTGGGGCTGACAGTCATGCTCTTCATGTACTGTTGTGTGAGCGTAAAGAAGAAAGTAACACGAAGAAGAGGAGACGGTTTGTATAACTCCCAGCCCTCAACCTCTGGAGGTTCCTCAACGTCACTGCCCCGGATTAGAAAGAGGGATAAAGTGGCGAATCTGACCAAGAAAATGTTCAAGAAACTACCGAAGGTTGGTGTCATGATGTTTTGAGGGATAAGATCTGTTATAATAATCGGAGGGCAGTCCTACCATTAATTCAACTAGACCCCGCAGACTGTTCCTTTAAAAAGTTCTAAGATTCGTTAAAGCTTGTTCAGGATATCTGACAAACCAATCGATGAAAGTGCAACAATCATCATTTCCCAGATTTCAGTTACTGCTAAAGATGGTCCCGGTTTAAGCCATTACCTTCGAGACAGGGCACGTGTCTATAATCACACGTGATATCTCCACGCGTCTAATATTCGTGCAGTGTTCAAATCACACGTGATATCTGCACGTGCTGTACTTCTGATCGCTCCTTAATCAGCATGATTTCTAGGGTCGCTGGTTTTGGGAGAAAAATATTGCAAATCAGTTCTGAAATGCCTGTAATAATTAGGTAGCCCTTTTGAATTTATCTAATGCTTGTTTACTTTCAGGCCAAAAGTTTTCAAGACATCCACAAGATTTTGGACCGGCGTGCCACCATGACCTTGGAATCTGCTCGACGTTTCATCCAGGTATTTATTGGTTTAAACATTGTTTTAAAACATTTTTGATTGTTTTAAACACAAAAACACATCCTTATCAAAATGTGAAGTGATCTTCTTCTTCTTGTGAAGTGATGAAAAAGAAATAATGACTGAAGAGACGCTGTTCTTTAGTCAAACTGTATCTAGGTACAGCAAAAATATTGGTGAGATTATGTAGAATTTCACTGGCAGCTCTACACCTTTAATACACCTCCTTGTCGTCCTAAAATTCTAACTCCACTACTATCTCCTATACAATTCTGACTCCTCTACTATTCCCCAGAATATCCTAAATCCCCCACTATTCCCTGCAGGGTCCCGGTGATGTGCCTGGAATGGTGAGGAAGAATACTGGACCTCCAACGTCTGCTCTTGAGGTATGTGTAACATGATGGGGATAACATTGGGAGAGAGGGTAGAGTGATAATATCAAACGGGTTTTATATGATGTGTGTGTTCGGGGCCTGACTGTAGACTAGTTGACATTCAAGGTAGCCACATAAGATACTGAGAAAGTGCGGAGGCGCTTGCCATCGCTATTATTGATCAGAGAGCATGTTCTCATACCCTACAAAAACAGGGCAAAAATCAGTGTTGTACTGATTGTTGAAATGATGGCCTATTTATTGTTGTGTTTGTACACACGCAATATTTTGTTTATTTCATGTTACCCCAGGCCCAATATTTCTGTTACCCCAGTATTTCTGTTATTTTTCTGTTACCCCCCAGTTAGTTGCTAATCTAATATCAGCCTGCCCAGGAAATAATGGGGGATGCAGACCACAGGTTGCCTGCAGAACTGAAGAATATTCTTCACAGTACACGGGTCTTTGGAAACTTTGAACAGCCAGTTTTCCTTGAGCTATGTAAGCAAAAAACTAAATTCTTACCTCTAAAAAAACAACAACAAAAACTACACCAGGGGTTTTATTTTTGCTCCCATGTATTCTCTGCTTGTACAGTCGGACCCCGATTTACCGGGCCCCGATTTACCGGAACCCCGATTTACCGGGAGGATAAATTTTCCCCAATATTGGGAATTAATGGGATTTGACCCCGATATATATACCGGGCACCCCGATTTACCGGGCAAAATCCTTTCCCCCGAGGATCCCGGTAAATCGGGGTCCGACTGTTTACCCCATAGATTACAATTACACAAAGAACTCTTCCAAACCAGGTAAGTTTGTATCAAGTTCATTCTACCCACGGGGAAGTCTCCTGAATGATCTGGATAGCAGCTTCTACGTGGTCCAATCTGGGGAGATGAGCGTGTTCATTGAGGATTCTGATCAGAAACAGTAAGAAATTAGAAACTTCTACAACTATTTAACTGTATCAGTGAGAGTTTACTAAAGCTGTAACAGTAAGAAATTAGAGATTACCAAAACAGCTGTAACAGTAATGAGAGTTTACCACAGCTGTAACAGTAAAAAAAAATTTCTGCAAGATAATAACTATTTTCTCCACATTCTTTCCACCTAGATATGTGATAAAGAAAGCTTACACGGGTGATAGTATCTTTAGTTTGATCAGCATTCTAGATACCATATCCTCTGCCAAAACACGAAGGACCAATGTATACGCACGATGTGACAACGATTGTATGTTACTAAAGTGAGTTGTTTCATCGGTTACCGAACCTTTATAGTTATAGTTACCATCGGTTACTTAGGGTTACAATCGGTTACCACGGGTTACAATTCGTCGTATGTAATTGGTTACAATACTCACCTCTCTCACTCAGGTTACCGAACAGTGCATTTGGGTCTGTTCACAGCAAGAATCCTGAGTCAATGTTTAGGTAAGTGACATGTTATTCAGACTATCATCAGAGTCTTAATACATAATTTTGGAGTTCATTGTTTACTGGACTTTACAGTATACACAGAATAGATACTCTCCGCCGCCGGAACCTTTTTCCCTGGTATCCCCACTGAACTAGGTTGTTTTAACAATTTTGACTGATTAATCACCGGGGGTCTTCTTGGTCTTGCTGCGGGTAACATGTCTTTTTTTAATTTTTTTAATTTCTTCATCGTCCCTATATCTGTCATCCCCCACCACATCATGTGAACCCTGTCAGGCGATTGCCTGACCCTATTTGCACGAAGGCAGGTCAGGCGGGCTAAGTCTGACAGCGTCTATATAACATACATGTGAGGTGGAGTTTGACAGATATCCTCTCTGCAGCCATTTAATTAACCTCGGACTTCCGTATACATAACATGTCTTCTCGCAGGTTTATTCAGGTTATCCTTCTGCGTTTATCACGAGTTACCTACCTAGCCCTCTACAAGTACCTCGGACTTACTAGGGAGAATGTTGAAAAGGTAAAACATCTGGATTTTATACCATATTTGGGCATACATCAATGCCAAAATTGGTCATATCAGAGGGGATATCATACCCAAACTCTTCTCTATCTTCACGCGCTATTTTCCCCAAGAACAAACGTCTCTCCTTATCTCCTTCTGTTCCCCTAGAACTAACCCCCTAACTCCAACTCCAGGAAATAGAGCTGCCTGAGATGCAAGTCCATTCCCTGACCTCGCTACGGCGGAGTCGATCTGGAAAACAGCGAAAGAAAGGAAGGAGTAGAAGTAACACGGGGAATAGTAGTAATGTGTCAACTGACAATGAACAGTTTGAGGAGGCCGTGAGTCATAGTCTGGAGACTGAAGCAGTCAATTTTGATATTGGTAAGATATAAACAGGATTTCATTTCAACTCTCCATTGCAACACGATTCCATCACTCACCCCGCCCCCTCCCCCCACTTGACCCCACATTATTCAAATCCCCCATCAGGTTCGCCTGTGGCTGTTCGAGATGAGGTCCCAGAGGACAATGCGGTGATTAAAATTGCAATGGAAGACCTGGCTATGATACTTGATCTCCCGGTTAGTACCAGAGACAGTGAGATCTATGTAGATAATGATAGATCTTGGAAGAAGTGATTCATATTTGAGAGAATCAGAAAGGTTGAAAAACAGAGATTGAGTCTAGAGAAGCGCAAGCTGTTTTGCGATTCAGCTTACAATAAACAAGTTGACTGACATACTTTTTCTTCACAGACATATTTCATTCACATAATTTCAATGCATTGTTTTACTGTCGTCACACACACACACACACACCTAGATAACCGTGCCAGCAGCTGACTGTTATACCTACTACTTCAGCTGATGTACCTTCAACTTGTTGCTAGGCCAGCGAGACATGACTGTAGCGCGCGGTGCTTGGAATGTTATGAAAAGATGCAGCGCAGCACTTGTCGCACACACGCCCGCGCGAGTCACATTCACTGAAATGATAGATCAACTTTGGCAACATCACAGCGAGCATCAAAACACATCATCAATAGAGGGACAATCGTTCTACCTTGCGAGTACGGTTATCAACTCGATCATCTGGAAAGGAAATTTGTAATTCTGACAACAAATTTACTTCTTTTCAGGATCCCTCGATGTTAGAGGGGAAAGTTACGCTGATACATATTGCAAGAGGAAGTGTCATTTCAAAACAGGGCGAAACAGAGAAATTCCTGACGTTTGTGATTTCTGGACACCTGGAAATAACACAACAAGACGTACAAGAGGACTCACAGGTATTTTTATCAACTTGCAACAAAAACATCATCGGCAGCAATATTATCGGCGTAGAATCTCCTTGCTCAACCCTGTCCCCCGCACCTCCGGTTCCGAGAGCCCCATAACAACTGCTCTAATGTATCAACGTGTTCTACAGGTTTACATGTATACAACGAGGCTTGGTGAACTATTAGGAATCATGTCCGTGTTAACTGGTGACCCTAGTCAGGTCACAGTAACTGCCATCAAGCGGTCCATCATCCTTACCATCTCCCGGAACGACATTTTCAGGTATAATATGGTTATGTTTAGGTTATTACATGTCCAAATATGGCCATGTGATACATGTCACCATACATGTCACCATACATGTCACCATATATATATGGGACTGTGTCACATTATTTCCTAATACACGTACTCCCCCACACACTCAGGCTAATTGGAGAGAACCCCTCCACCTTGTTCCGGCTAACACAGGAGTTCAGTAAGAGGATATCCATGTTCGTTAGGAAGATGGATTATGCTCTGGGGTGGAGCAGCATCGAGGCGGGTCATGCGCTCTACAGGTGATTGCCAATTAAAGCTGTTAATTAATAACTTAGTTAGATAATTGAATTTACTAAATTAGTTGTTTTTTATCTAAAAGACTAAAATAACATATGTACTACTTCACCCACAGGCAGGGAGAGCCCTCCCATAGTACCTACATAGTGCTGAGTGGCAGGTTGAGGTCGGTCTTTGAATCTGAACAGGGACACAAGGAAATCGTGTCTGAGTTTGGTAGGGGTGACACCATTGGAGTTATTGAATTTGCTACCGGTAAGATTATTAAATGTCTCAATTGAAATGCTATTTATCTCTCAATTAGCACATTGGCACTTAAATAAATGTTCCGGAAAATAAGAGGATCGTAATATAAAGTCTCGATGATTTGTATCCTGGTTTTTAAAAAGGACCATCACTATTCCAGGATCGACCCGTACGATGACGGTGTTGGCAGTGAGAGACACAGAACTGGGCAAGATCCCAGAGGGTCTTCTAAACACTATCAAGTTGATCCATCCCAAGACAGTATCACGGTTAATCAGTCTTCTGGGGCACCAGATACTAGGACAGTACAAGAGGAAACATGGAGGTTCTTTATCCTCCCTTTCAATGAGTATGTTGAAATTGTTTGTTTGTTTGTTTGTTTGTTTGTTTGTTTGTTTGTTTGTTTGTTTGTTTGTTTGTTTGTTTGTTTGTTTGTTGGATCAAAGAAAATAAAACCATGCCTTTTCAGCCCAGCCAACCCGTATTGCTCCCAACACAAATCTTTCAACGGTGGCCCTGATTCCTTGCTCTAGACATGTTAGTACACCATATATGGTCATCACGTGACAATCCCTTATATGGTCATCACGTGACAATCCCACATATGGGCATCACATGAAACACACACACCCACCCTCAGGTTCCATTGGATGCGTTCTCGGCTGCTCTCTGCTCGGCGATCAATACTATTGGACCTTGCATGCGTCTTACCGCATCTCTGATTCTGAAACAACTTGGATCTGATGCCCTAAACAGGTTTAAAACAACGCCAACAGCATTCCAATTTCAAATATAACTTTCAAAAACACGGATCCGCGGATGAATTTTTCGAATCCGCGGATTCTAAACATTTATCCGTCATCCTCGAATCCGCAATTGTAACAGATATATTTTAACTTTATATCCCCCTCCCCCCTCACAGTGTGTACGAGTGTCAGCTGACAAACCATCTCAACTCGATCGAGGACCAGAACAGGATCGTCCTATACCAGGCAGATCCTGCCATGACCCCCTGGACCCATCAGTGTATCAGACAGGCTGATGTGATTCTGATTATCGCCAACGCAAATGAGAACCCTGAGGAGTGCGGACCTATTGAGGTGAGTATAGTGGGAGGAGTGTGGGCCTATCGAGGTGGGTAGAAGTGGGATGTGATTTATAGTTTATTTCAGTTTTTTGGACGGGTATTTAAAGTTTAAACCAAGCTTCATTTACACGTTATAGACTTGTTCAACATTCTATCCTAAAACTCCTAAATTATCACACATCACATTCTCCCATTTCCAGATCTCCCTGAACGCCATGACGTCAGTGCGTGCCCAGAAAGAGCTCATCCTGCTACACCCGGACCACGCCCGGGAGCCCACCAACACGGTGTCCTGGCTCAACGCCAGGGGCTGGGTGTCATCCCATCTGCACGTGCGATGTCCAGAGTACATCCTGAGCAACGAACTTCCCATTCATGTGAGTTGTATTATAGAGTTGGGATGTAAAACGGGCAAACAGTTCATTGTACAGTCGCATCCCGATTTACCCTGAGCATCGCGGTAAATTGGGTTCCAATCTCATTATTTATCTCATGTTTTTGATTTTATTCTTTCCCACAGTCGGAGGATTTCAACCCCCATTCTGATATGGCGAGGGTAGCCCGGCGACTTACCGGAACTTCCATTGGGGTAGTTTTGGGGGGAGGTGGGGCGAGAGGCATAGCCCAGGTGGGAATTTTACAGGCTCTACAGGATCACGGTAAGTGCTGGTTATATGTTATCGCTTTCTCTCTTTTTATCTCCCTCCCTCCCTCCCTCCCTCCCTCCCT
>AVPN01000619.1:24786-43279 GCA_000695325.1 Pleurobrachia bachei
CTCTCTCTCTCTCTCTCTCTCTCTCTCTCTCTCTCTCTCTCTCCCTCTCTCTCTCTCACTCTCTCTCTCTCTCCCTCTCTTTTTCTCTCTCTCTGCCGCTCTCTGCCTCTCTCTCCCTCTCTCAAAAACGGATGATCGTAGATAACTGCATAGGTTAAAAAACAAAAGCAAAGCAAGGCGACTAGGATAAATCCAATGCCGGGGTGCTGATATCCCTTTCTATGGCGTTTCAGCCACAGCCCTTTCGGTACAGATTTCACTGCAGCATAGCCCGACTTCAAAAACAATTAGATTGTGTTTAGCATTTTTAGGGACCCCCCCCCCCCCCAGGCACACAGGTCGCAGATCTGTGACTAGCCCTAAAATAATTGTTATACCCATCTTGATTGTGTGTATACATGTGGCTAAGATACTACCGATACTGCTGCAAAAAGCTGCCAAACTTTTGCAATTATATATTATGATTTATGGTAGTCCACCCCCCGGCCCCCACCCAAACCCCCAATTAATGCCCCGGGGCACTTGCCAGTGCTTTGATTGCAAACCACCCATTCCGCTCGCGCCCAGTATCTCTGGTTCATAAAAAATAGAAAAAAACTACCAGATACTCCACTATAGGCCAACTCAACTACCAGATACTCCACTATAAGTCAACTTACCCAGTTTCCTGCAAAGGGGAGGGTCCATGTTCCATACTCCCTCTGCAGTACAGATCCTCTCACCGCTACCGTCTCGCACGTGCTTCTTCTGGCAGTTGATGGTCACTGTCTGTCCAGGATCAGTATCGTCCCAACTTTCTTGCACAGATCCGTCCACGGTAAACCCGGGGTACACTGATCGATAGGATCTAAGAGATGCGTTAGTAGTAATTCAACGTATTACGGGCGATTCAAAAAGGACGTCCATGGTTTTTGGTCATTTTTACCCCCTCCCCGTCCATATTTTTCTCGGTAGCTATCTGATGCGGTGTCATATAAGGAGCTAAAGGCGATCTTCGCCACATCTCCTTCTCACTGTTTTACACAATTTGCATAAATACTGTCAGTATTGAACTTGTAGTTCAGAACCTCCACTTTATTACACTCTATACTGAGGGTGGTGGCCGTCTTTCGAATCGTCCAAATCTTCTCCACTTCATCCGGTGGTTGTACTGGGAGTTTAGTCGTTGAGCCGGTGCAGTAGGTGATGAAGTATCGCATACGTGAGTTGAAGTACACTGCCACCTGTCAGACATATTGGTTATCTGTAGTGAACGTTTTAACCACAATACTCTCTTCACTCTTCGCAATAGAGTTGGTTTTGATTTGGAGAGGGGTACTCTCCAGATCAAATGGTATGAAGCGAACAACTGGACTCCACTCTGAAAAAACAGAATATAATAAAATACGAGGTTTCGAAATAATCAAAGTAGTTTATTTCTAATGTTAGTGTTGGGTTTCAACTAACAAAGATAATTGTTATAAAAGTACCTTCTTGTCCTTTCCGGTAGCTGTCAGATGCGGTGTCGGACGGAGGAAATCTTATTTGCTTCACTAAATCTCCCCACTTTCAAAACATTTTGATTTACCGTCACTGAACGGATAGTTCAGAACCTCCACTTCATTACATTCTATACTGAGGGTGGTGGCCGTCTTTCGAATTTTCCATATGTTTTCCACTTCATTCGGTGATTGTACTGGTAGTTCAGTCGATGACTCGGTACAGTAGGTGATGTAGTATTGCATAGGTGAGGAGAAGTACACTGTCACCTGCCCGATATACTGGTTATCTGCAGTGAGCGTATCAACCCAGAGCTGATCCCCACTCCCAGTAATAGAGTCGGTTTTGATTTGGAGAGGGATGCTCTCCAGATCAAACGGGATACCACTTACTGGACTCCACGCTGAAATAAATTATAGGTTTTACTGATATAAGCATTCGCTCTCATGGTACTCACTGTCTGGACGTATAATCTCGCCCTAATAGAAAGATAAGTATATCTGAGAACAGTAACTGGGTGCGGCTTACCTTCTGTTGCAGTAAACGAGGCCAGCAAAAACATGGAAATCAAGAAACACCTCATTCTGGTTATATCTTGACGGGTCAAACACAACAGTCACTGGATAGCTTACAATAAAGTCACGCAGCCTGTTAGACAAGTTACAGCGCTCTCACTCTTTATTTTCTATGTTTCTCTCTAATGCCCTTGTCCTCGAGACATTAGCCGTGCCTTGACTCCTTGAGCTATCCCTCCGTGTTCTCTCTCTTTTTTATTAGTCGTCTCCATGTATCTCACTCTCATGTCAGAGACAGGGGCAAGACGCACTGTGTCTGCATGCTTTACTTGGCGAATTCTTCTCTCTCTCCCTCGCTCGGATAAGTGGGCAAAAAAGTCTTAGCTAGTGGATCTGTTATCTAACACGAATAATTATTAATTATTAATTATTGCATCTAACTCATCCCCTTCAACTCACCTCTCCCCCATCGGCCATCCCCCATTCTCCATTAAATAGTAGCTATTAACTATCATACTGATTAACAAGAACTAACTATAATTAATACTAATTGATTAATAATACTACTAATTAATACTAATTAATGGTGTTGCAGGTGGTATTGTGCTGACAGAAATGTTATCGGACCACCGACCCAGTATTAACAAAGTGGCGACCATGGCCAAGAGTTTTATCAGCTATGAAAGTGAGGATGAATCAGCGAGCAGGGTGAGTGACATGATTTACACAGGGAACGTCATGTCATTAACATCATGTTAACCTCTCATATCCACAGGGAATGCTAGTAACATTATCTCCCATTCACAGGGTAACCAGAAGAGGATGCCTTCTCCGTATGCATCATTCACGGACATAGCAGCCCTTGTTTCCCGTATTGATCCTCCCAGCCCGGAACCACCCCAACCACGGAGACAGCTCAGCTGGCCATCTGCTGCTTTTGGCGCAGACCAATATGATACTGATGATAGTTCATCCTCTGATGTGAGTACACTGAGATGTAGGTCATTTGATTAACTGAGATGTAGGTAATTTGATTAACTGAGATGTAGGTCACTTTTTAATAAATAAACTGAAGTGTAGGTTACTTTTTAATAACTTAACTGAGATGAGAGGAATTTAACTTTTTAACTATGTACCATGGTCTACTCCCCAGGTTTCGTTCTTTATCTTAAGAAACAACTTATATTATTGACTTATTATTTGACAATCATGTTAACTTTTTTATAGTGTGAGTATTTAACCAAACCAACTAACATTTATTAGGTGACTCATACAAACAATAATAATAATCTAGCCAGATGGAAGTTCCATGCGAAGGGAGGGGGTGGGGGGACTCTTCTCTAGTGCCGGCGATATCGCGTTGCGATAGTCCCTTGTGGGCTTGCCGTAGGCAAGCCCAGGCACTCTGAGTAGTAGTAGTAGTAGTATACAAACAATAACATTCCTTCTGACACTTTTTTATAGCCAAACCTCGGGTACAAATTGCCCTCTTCCCGATGGGTAAAATGACCGCGTCTAGTGTCTACGTTTGAGGACACATTTAGGGAACAATGTGTCCCCAATCTGTCCTCGAACGTTCCTTGGTAATGAAATTACCCCACCATGCGAGCGCCCCGGTGGGCGCGAGCACGTAGGGGTACAGCGAGCAGGGTGAGTGACATGATTTACACAGGGAACGTCATGTCATTAACATCATGTTAACCTCTCATATCCACAGGGAATGCTAGTAACATTATCTCCCATTCACAGGGTAACCAGAAGAGGATGCCTTCTCCGTATGCATCATTCACGGACATAGCAGCCCTTGTTTCCCGTATTGATCCTCCCAGCCCGGAACCACCCCAACCACGGAGACAGCTCAGCTGGCCATCTGCTGCTTTTGGCGCAGACCAATATGATACTGATGATAGTTCATCCTCTGATGTGAGTACACTGAGATGTAGGTCATTTGATTAACTGAGATGTAGGTAATTTGATTAACTGAGATGTAGGTCACTTTTTAATAAATAAACTGAAGTGAGATGAGAGGAATTTAACTTTTTAACTATGTACCATGGTCTACTCCCCAGGTTTCGTTCTTTATCTTAAGAAACAACTTATATTATTGACTTATTATTTGACAATCATGTTAACTTTTTTATAGTGTGAGTATTTAACCAAACCAACTAACATTTATTAGGTGACTCATACAAACAATAATAATAATCTAGCCAGATGGAAGTTCCATGCGAAGGGAGGGGGTGGGGGGACTCTTCTCTAGTGCCGGCGATATCGCGTTGCGATAGTCCCTTGTGGGCTTGCCGTAGGCAAGCCCAGGCACTCTGAGTAGTAGTAGTAGTAGTATACAAACAATAACATTCCTTCTGACACTTTTTTATAGCCAAACCTCGGGTACAAATTGCCCTCTTCCCGATGGGTAAAATGACCGCGTCTAGTGTCTACGTTTGAGGACACATTTAGGGAACAATGTGTCCCCAATCTGTCCTCGAACGTTCCGTAGGTTGTTCATTCTACCGCACCGAGAAGCCCGGTATATTGAGGTTTGGCTATTGTCTCCATGTTATCATCAATTAATTGCTCTCTCTATATATAGGGTGGACTGGTAATTGACTTCGACAACAGGCCTTTACCGACCATAATGGACCATGTGAGAATAATAACTAAATACAGCTTTGTGTGTGTGTGTTGCAAGAGTATGTGCAGCTATCAGCGCAACGTCTGACCCCTCACCGAAAGGGTCGGCACGATACCTGACGCATATACATACATAATGTGAGATAACAATTTCTGTTTGTGAAGCGTGCGATGTTCACACGTGTGTACCGTGTACGTGCGTGTGTGTACCGTGTGTGTACCGTGTGTGTACCGTGTATCTGCGCTATATCGGTGTGGGTCCCTAGACTGCTGAGAGTGAGTTGCTGTGAGAGAACCGGACTGATTGGCCCAAGATCTAACCTCTGATCATAAGCAAACAGCCCGTGTGTGAGACTATAGTAGTATAGTAATACTTGCCTAGCCAGACTGTGTTTCGCTCGCTCCGCGAAGTTACCCCTTGCCAGCACGCGAAGGGGGTAATTTCGTTACCTAAAGGTAGTTTATATAGCATTCTGAATGGCTACGTGAATTGTAAAATGTAAACCCATGTGGTTATGAAGCTGTAAAACTCATAAAACTAACGCTTCTTTACTGCTACTGAAACCTTTATATGATTCTCTTCGACAGCATAACTCATATACCAGGCCCTCTCTAAACTATAACTCACAACTCTTGTTGCCAGGGTAACGAAGGTAATATACCATTCTACCGTAATGTATCTGGTTTCTATAGTGACGGAGATATACCACATGAGTCAACGCTAACTCAGGTAAATTTCTCTCTTTTCAATTTTGAAACAATCCTGAGGTTCAATATCCTGAGCTTCAATATCCTATATAGTGCATATCGAGGAAAATTTATCCTCCTAGTAATTCGGGGTCCCACTGTACGGTGGTACCATGGCAACTGAGAATATACAACGTTACCATGACAATTGTGGTTGCCATTCAGACAACTGATTTTTCTCAGGATGACGAAGGACAGAATGAACCGGATGATGTAGCTGGTTCTCTGTAATGAACTGAATATAAGGAACGATTTCCAGATTATTAGCTTTCACCATGCTGAGTTATTATCTAACTTATAGAGTTGTCTTATCAGCTCGAGTTGAGATTTAGAATTAGTTCAAAAACAGTCAGTTTGCATCTTGCATGTGGGAATTGTATCATGTTGTCGTCATGGTGAAAATTATATGTGTAAAAATGATATACACCGTACAAGATGCCCCAAATTTGTGTAACTTTTTCCCAAACACAAACACAAGATTATTAACCACATTCATATTCGGCTCTTTTGTATAGAACTTATGTTGGATTTTTGTTGAAAACTTACGTGTGTTTTGTGTGTGTAACTTGTACCATAATTTAATTTGAAGCAAAGATCGGTGGTTTATCTTGGATTCCAGTTCCAAGTCTATCTCAGTTTTACTTATATTTACTAATCCCTTCCAGTTCCCAGTCTCTATCAACCTAATCTCTGATCCATTTGTCTACACTTCCTTCCCTAGGAATTGCCTTCCTAGTTCCTTCCCCTAATCTGCACTAACCTCTCCCCACCCCAATTGTTTGCTCACACCAACTCCACTAACTTCTCCCCACTACCCCTGTTTAATTTAGCTCAATCCAACTCCACTTACCTCTCCCCACCTCTGTTTAGCTCATCCCACGAGATGGCGTCACACCAGGCGAGACACCAGTTATCACGGTTTACCAACAGAACAATTCCTGTCTCTACCACACTTACAAACGCAGGTATACATGTGGGGGTGCATGTGTATACATACTGACTAGTGGCTCACCCATTTCGTTAAATAACAATAACCATGGCTAAAATATCCTTGCCGGAGATCCTATAAAGAGCTAGTTCATAATTAGGAGCTAATTAAGTAATTATAGGAGCTGATTAATCAATTATTTCCAGTTCATAACTTGAACAGAAAGGCAGACAAGGATGGATATAAAGACGCATGGAAGTTTCACGAAGAACATTTCCCCAAAAGCAGGTATACAAGAGTTGTCTGGTTAGACCGTGAAGGCCAGGGAGGGTTAAAACATAACAACAAAAGAGCATAGAGATTACCAAAAGTGAAGGAGCTGAACCACCGGAGTAACTGGCTCTCTAAAACGTTTCGCGCCCTACATACATGAAAGTTCAGTACCTAGCCGCTCAGCACTGTCACGTGACCAAAACTAGCCCTAATCATTCGCTGGGCGGTGATCGTACACCCCTCTTGATTGGGTGTTGTATTACCACGTGTACATATCCGGCCGCCGGACCGGAACCGGACCGGATTGTCCGGTCGTTTACTGATCGGGTATCGTTCAGGCCCACTAGCCGGTCTGATTCTAAAAAAAAGTAGCAGAGAAGATTCAAAATAGGTATATAGATCAAGAATAATAAGGAATATTATTGAAATAAATTGTAACATAATTATGCCAAAAACAAACAGAAATTAGTTGGTTGGAAAGGTTTACAACTGAAACCTTTGCCATCTCCGGTTTTTTCATCATTATCTTTCCCTCCCTATGATCCAGCTGTAGTTTTTGAGATAGAAAGAGATGGGGTGAGATGGAGACAACGCGAGTTGGGGACAGAGTAAGTTGGAGACAGAGTGAGATGGAGACAGAGTGAGATGGAGGCAGAGTGAGATGGAGGCAGAGTGACGTGAGATGGAGACAGATCAGTGAGATGAAGACAGAGTGAGTTGGAGACAGAGAATGAGATGGAGACAGAGTGAGATGGAGACAAAGTGAGTTGGGGACATAGTGAGATGAAGACAGAGTGAGGTGGAGACAGAGTGAGATGGAGACAGAGTGACGTGAGATGGAGACAGATCAGTGAGATGAAGACAGAGTGAGTTGGAGACAGAGAATGAGATGGAGACAGAGTGAGATGGAGACAAAGTGAGTTGGGGACATAGTGAGATGAAGACAGAGTGAGATGGAGACAGATCAGTGAGATGAAGACAGGATGAGTTGGAGACAGAGAGTGAGATGGAGACAGAGTGAGATGGATACCGAATGAGAATAGGGTGAGTTGGAGACATAGTGAGATGAAGACGGGGTGAGATGGAGACAAAGTGAGTTGGGGACAGAGTGAGATTAAGACAAAGTGAGATGGAGACAGAGTGACGTGAGATGGAGACATATATCAGTGAGATGAAGACAGAGAATGAGTGAGTTGGAGACAGAGAATGAGATGGAGACAACGCGAGTTGGGGACAGAGTAAGTTGGAGACAGAGTGAGATGGAGACAGAGTGAGATGGAGACAAAGTGAGATGGAGACAGAGTGAGGTGGAGGCAGAGTGACGTGAGATGGAGACAGATCAGTGAGATGAAGACAGAGTGAGTTGGAGACAGAGAATGAGATGGAGACAGAGTGAGATGGAGACAGAGTGACGTGAGATGGAGACATAACTGTCTCCATTACTCCCCCCCCGGCCTGATAGATACACTTACAGGGAGCTCCTATAATTGTAACCCCCTTCCCAATTACACTTAAAGAAAGCCCCTAATGTAACCACCACAGACAGCAGTACCTATTGTAACTCCCACCCCAACGCCCCTATTTTAACTCCCACTCCCCCCCAACTAGATACAGACAGCAGTACCGGTACATGGAGCACAGTCGGATGTTCGATAAGGTAATGAAGACCCGGTTAGAGTTCCTGGAATCCGGGTATAAACAACGGGGAGTCATCTTCGATTACACTAAAGGTAACAAAGTTTCATTATGCCGCCCTTCTAGGTGCAATTCCCTCTCGTTCTAAAATACCGCCCAATTATGCTTTCCTACCCCAACTGTTGGGGGCCAACAACAAACCTCTCCCGTCGTCAATGAAAATATCTCACCCAGGAGTAAGTGATGATCCGAGTTTGTTGCGACGAGCACGGGAACACGCCAACCTTTCCTCCCCCTACTCCTTGACAGAGACTCTTGTTCAACCCTCTGATATCCGCTAATAGATTTGTTAACAAGATGAATATACGACCCTGAAGTTTGCTGTTTTTTCATATTAATTGAGTATTCATTACCGACTCCAAATCCAATACATTGTATTGGCAATACATCCCAAAACCACAGCCCCATTTTAGCGATGTCTACAACAGCGGCAGTGTCGGAGTCAAGTGTTGATGACCTGTTACAACAGCTACTGGGGGATCCACTATTAGGTAATTACAAATTACTTACAGTCCGCTGTTTGGTAAGTAAAACACACATCATTTCTCACTTTCGTCTCTTTCCTCCAGATAGGTGACCTACCTGACTGCTCACTATCCTTTCATCCCTTCCGATAGCTGACCTCCCTGGCCGCTCACTCTCTTCTCTTCCCTCCCTCCCTATACTAGAAGATATCTGTAAACGCTCCGTCTCAGCTCCTCTCTTCCCTCTACTGACATTCCCTCCCGATAGGAGACCTCTAACCTTCTCTTCCCTCCCTACGTGATCTCTTCCCCCTCCCAATATAGGTGATCTCCCTGAAGATGTAGACGAGGAAGATGTGAGGTGTCAAATTGCACGTGCACGGGGCCACGTGATAGAACTGGTGCTGACACGACCTGGGGATAACAAGGTAGGGGGGGGGTTGAAGTTTTTACCAATATCGATACTAAAATTAGTTTTAACCTTTACTAAAGCGAGCTAAATCCAATTTTTTTTGTGAGATTTATTGATATGAGCTGTTTAAATTTAAGACACAGTACATAAGGCATTCATTACTGTATCTCTACTATAGGTCAAGGTGTGTGTTCTACATAATGCGAGGGTAGCTCACCTGGAGAGGATTGTCACCAAGGCATTGAGGAGATCAACACCCAACCTGCCCAAATCATACTCATGGAGGTACGTGTTTTATAGAATTAAAAACAGATTTTACTTAAATACGGATACAAAATTAAAAACCGATATTTTAATTGGGAAGAGGGGGGAATTTTTGGACGTAAATATACCCGATGAGGTAATGGATCCTAATTATGTAGAAGGAATGGAATCTAAAAAGGCCTGAAAGTTATCTTTTGTACGTCCCCATTCCATCTAGTAAGCAATGACCTGGACCATCAACCATGAGGTCATGGATGTATACGAAACGTAGGGTAAATGTTTATCTGTCAGGCCAATGCTCTGAAAATAGTTCTCGCGTGCTCTGACAGATGTTTGCGATCTTTAGAATTGATGTAATAATCTAATATGGAGATATCAAATCACTGTGATCCAATATGTTTGTGTATTGTGTTCAGGAAATATGATATAACCAGCAACACTGATCCTAGCTTTCTTGTTCAGATTCTTTCGATCGGTATAACAGAGGGCTGTCTAACTTGCCCAAATCGCGTTCTGTGTAGTTTCTCAGTTTGGCGAGGAGAGTGGGCGGATATTCTTTAGATTTGCGATCGGTACGATCGCCCCAGTTTCTAGTTCATTTCTTTCGGGGCCCCGAAAGATCTATATTTGCGCATTACGTGAAATCACAACACAGAATACACATGCACGTAATAACGCATGTGTCTTCTATGTTGTGAAGTAATGCGTAGGCGAATCTTTCGGGTGATCTATTCGGACTATCCTTTCGTAAACATTAATTTAACTTCCCATGCGAATTCTTGAAGCTTTGTTTACTTTTTCTCCTATAAGAAAAATTCCACAAGATTTATAATACATATATATATCGAGGGTAAACTAATTAAATAATTAGGTAACTAGGAAATTGGCGGACCAATATTTTGAAATAATAACGGTCAACAGTAAACAAGATGAAATACTGCGCTCCATCGTGTTTTCTTTTTATTCTAAAAATAAACTTTTGGCTTATCGCTCTTTATTATTAGTCGAACAGCCAAAAGTAACACAGATTTGGGCAGGAATCTAAGAATTTTATCAAAATTGTACAGTCGGACCACGATTTAGTGACACCCCGATTTAGTGACATGATAAATTTCACCCGATATATGAAATTAACGGTATTTCACCCCGAATTAGTAGCCACCCCGATTTAGTGACGAAAACTCTTTCCCCCGAGGCCGAGGATGTCACTAAATCGGAGTCCTACTGTATTACAATTCGAAAGTTTAAAATATTTATAAGCGATTGGGACAAGTAATTTAGTTACCACCGCGTCATGCCGGTCAGTAAGAGCTTGGTACCAATGGTAGAACATCACCCACCAACTGCAAACTACGTGTTATTTCTCCTGCAGTTCACTATGGAAGCGATACTGCCTCCAGGTTGGTTCAGTGCGTCTCAGCAGCCGGAATAAGCTGGTTGTTCACTACGGGGTGAAGAACAATGATAAACTCAAGTTTGCTAAGAGACTCCGGAATGATGTGTTGGCTGGTGTTGAGCGATCACGTGTGACTACTTGAACGTTTGATGATGACGTTAAACTTAATAATAAGTACATGCGAAATTTAAAAGTGCTCAGGGTGTATCTGAATGAAGCCTACATATTGTAATACTGGGGGGGGGGCAACGGAAGCTTGATTTTGGCCTTTTTAGGCTTCGACCACCCGCCCCCAATTGCTGTACAGTTTACAGTTACATAGTAACTCAAAACTGACGTTGCTATTATTTTACTTGCTGGTTGCTGTGATGAATTGTTCAATTCCGAATTATTATATTAACTTGAGCAAATCGTTTTAATGATGTATTAGAATGCATGAGTGTTTTGTTAGATGATCGCACAATAAATGCGGGACTACTACCTCTTCCTCATTTTCCTCCTTCCAGCCTCCTCCTCCTTCCCTTCGTGTACCACCCTTTACGAACACAACACCACCTCCATAACACGTCAACTGAGGGTTCTACACGAGCCTGGCTTCGTTGGACTGGTTACCATAGTAGCAGAGGTTAACAGAAACTCTACCGCCCCATGGGAGTATCTCAGATTCATGGAGACAGAAGAAATAAATCCTTTAGTCATTCAGGTATTTACTTTCCTGTATTTTTTTGGGATTCTGCCAGCTTTCTCTTGCTGAATAATCATTGTTTCGAGTTTTGCTAATATGTACGTCCCTATCATTTTATCCCTCTCATTTTCAATCTCGTAATTTAATTCAAGATGTACCCTCTCTCCAGGTGTTCAGTGGCAATATCAACAGTATCCGCCTCTACATGGAAGATGAAGAACTGATGGAGTCCGGTGGTTTATCCCGGAATGTGGACTACTCCACCACCGGCATGGTTCGCATCCAAATCTCCTCGACACGTGGTGACAACGGTTACCATGTCAACCTGGGGGAGGTTGCAGGCTTCACGTACAAGAACTCTGATCCGAAAATTTGGATGAAGCACAGCAGGTCACGGATTGGGGATGTGACGACATTCAAGGCGGATAACGCCATGTTGGTCCTCAAGTCGGTGGTGTTGTGTGATGAGAATGACACTGCGCCCCGAGTGGTGGATCCAGGGGAGGTTGAGTTGGGGTTTGTGGGGGCTGGGGAGGAGGTAACGATGGGGTGTCAGGCTGAGGGTGCTCCTTTCCACGAGGCTGTCTGGACTACACCGGATAGGACAATTGTGGGTTCTAATGATTCTGGTCTGGAAGAATCTACCCAGGTAAACACATCGAAGTAAGATCATAAATTTAATTTCCAAAAAGAACGGATTGTATCTTTAAATTCTAGCTTTGTTGTTACTCAACAGTCAAATTGAATAAGTTTCTCTTTTCAGACCAACTCAACCAACACTGGGACGGTTTCTAATCTCACAATTGGATCATTTGATCCACAAGCCCACGCTGGAATCTGGACATGCCATTACCGTAACATTAACTACAACACAACCTCGCCCACACGTCGGATATTTTCCATCGCTTCTGTTCTGAGTAACGATACCTCAGCTGCACTTGATCACAGAGCGGTATATCGGTGGGTTGTCATGGGAGCAGAGGACTCCGAGTTTAATGATGGAGGATGTGATGCACCTGTGGAAGTTGCCATAGTAACACTCAAGAATGGTAGACTTTTCAACGTTTCTGTTGCAATATCCCATGTACCGGATGAAGTCCATTCTGTCAGCTGCAACATCAGCATGATCTCAGAGAATGGAGACCGTCAAATCTTCTTTTATGCCCGAAGGGCTTGTCAGCCAGACCAAATATGGTCTTCGGAAAGGTGTGAAGATTGCCCCTTACTTTATAACAGGGACCCGGAGGATACAGTGAGATGTACAATCAATATGGTCTATGTAATTGTCTTATTCCTGATAGGAAGTGTTGCTAATCTCATGCTGATTATCATTTTAAGATATCTCTGCTTTCGAAACAAGTCAAATGATGCGCCACCACCTAACCTTCTCTTGGACGATAACCCCACAAATGATGAGAAGGGATCAGTCGATGCCTTCTTTCCCGATGGTAGAGAAAGACAGAAAGCTTATTTCGAAACCCCAATCAGCTAGATGGCGGAAAAATAAAATAAAAGTTAGACAAGAGTTAAATTGCATGGCAATGAAAATAGTATTTTACATGTGACATCCTTCACACGTCCATTCAGATCAGGAATGCTTTTGAATGGACGTGTACAGACAATACGTTTTTGTGTATAAAGTTTATCAATGTTATCATGTATAAAGTTTTAAAAATGAATTCGTTTTTAAATCAACCACAGCTCGTTTGAAGTCAATTTGATTTGTATTAATGGGAGTTCTCAGTTCCTACAAGAACTAAATTGAATCCGAGAGATAAAAAGATAAAGTGAGCTTTATAAACCTTGCCGTGTTCGACCCTGCTTCCCCGCGCCCCGAGTTTGAACAAAACAATATAAACCCAACGTCTTCAGCCATGATCAAGTTTGGACTATGTTGTCTGATAATCCTTGGGACAATAAATGCTAAAACTCTGTACCTGTCTCCCTCGTTCACACCCTCTTACCATGGCAATGGAGGTTCTATTGCGGAGGCCACATTTGTGGACAATCTATCTGTTAACGGGTGGACTAAACTGAGTGTAACCACTAATGGATCCTATTCAAACGAGGTTCAGAGCCGGGCAGCTGGGGTTCTGGAGGGGCTTATTACTTCCGAGAGGATTCTTCAGGTGAGTCGTTAGATATATGCTGTCTGGTGGTGCATGGACCCGATATCTGAGCGCACTGACAATGCCAAGTTGGAGTCTGGCGCCGCTAGACAGTAGATATGTGACCTGTCTGGTGGTGCATGGACCTCATTGGACGAGAATCATAACGGGGTCTGACAGGATGTGACAGACTGACACGCTTCTACTGAAACAAAAACTGAAACTGAAACTGCCACCGACAGAGACCCAACCCGTTTCGCGGTCACGATGAGGATAAATTTAAAAAAATTCACTCTCCCTCAGAGTTGGACCAACACGATGGAGGGATATTGTCGGGAGCCTGAAGTCACCCCGTATTGTAAGAGACTCCTCCAGTTTGTAGAAAGCAACCTCAAGTGGATGGAACACATGATAAGGAAGAACCCTGGTGACACCTACTGGACTCAGGTAATTGTGTTTATGGTAACCATGGTAACCACTCAACATGATACAATCCACTTGCCTTGTTCAAACCTGCACTGCTTCCCACGCCCCATACCAACAAATGTAAAGGATGTTTAGAACATATAATATCAACGATCCACTGCAGGTATCCCTAATTTTGACGCAACTAAAAGGACTGAACGAGGGTTTCAACTACGCTTACCCCGGACGAATGCAGCTGATTGACTTTTACTTGATGAATCTTAGTGGAGATTTGGAGGACTTGGAATCTGCCCTGGGGGCCGGTGAGCAAGACAAGGTGATTTTTAGTTGTAAAAGTTTTCCTTTTCACCGTACACATGGCACAACTAAATCAAAACGTGTAAAAATAATTGGTGACGCAGTCACCCTTAAAATTCTCGCGCATAGCGCAGCAAACGATGCCCGTGACACCAATAATAACAACAATGCTTTACACATGTATGTTGTGTTGGGCGTTGGCCAAGAATCGCATATACTTTAAACATTTACACAGGTGGGTAGGAATTACGGTAGAATGCTGGGAACAGGTTCCTGCTCCGCTCTCATAAAGTGGGTTCCCGGGGAGTTGATGACGTCACATATCACGTGGAACACCTACCAATCAATGATACGGGTAACACGTTTGTTTGTCCGTTTGTTTGATCGTTTGTTTTTTAAATATCTTAATTTGTTGATAGTTTTGTCTTTTTGTCATTGTGATAGTTTGTGTAAGTTTAATACATAGTAAGACTAATACATTAGATTAGTTTGAAATTATTTATGAATTCTAATCAATTTATCGTGACACAAACTACAAAACATAAAACAACATTCACCCAGGCGGGGAAATAAGAACTCTCTTTATATCGCTCTCTTCTCAGTTATTTACTAAATGATCTTTCGAAAGAAAGCTTTCTCTCTCTTTTTCTCTTTCATAAAATAAAGTTAACACTGGAAGAGCAACCTTTGGAACAGCAAGTTTTGTAACAGCAACCTCTTGAGTCTTGAACAGAAACTTCTGAAACAGAAACTTCTGAAACAGAAACTTCTGAAACAGAAACTTCTAGATGAAACTTTTGGAACAGAAATTTCTCTGGAACAGAATAAAGAAACCTCCGAATCAGAAACTTTTTGAACATCAACTTCTGGAACAGCCAAAGATGTAAGCTCTAAACGCTCGAGGAAACTCTAGATGGTCTAGTGGGAGGGTTTGTCATCACATTGCTTGACTCCGTACCGTTTGCTATACCTGTCGCCTTTCTCACCATTTTCCACCAGAATTTCCTTATCGCTTTGATTCGGACAAAGTATATAGCAGGATTAATTACAGAGTTGAGAGGAATTGCGAGATATTTTGCACTTTTAAAGGTGAAACTCCATCCCGGCCAAGATGGCCTTTCAGCCACTCTATCTATTAGGCTTATAATGATAAAATAGCCGTTAAAGAAGATTGAAGTGACAGCTAAGATTATTGTAGTCTTAATTGCCTTAGATTCTTTTACCGCTTTTCCGTCAGTTGCTGGTAGTCTACGTCGTGGGTCTCGACTGATAGAGGCTAAAAGCTTGATCACGATCATCAATGTACTGCCAAAGAGAATAACTACGATGGACATAAAAACTGCAAACCGGGCATAGGTATCTACTTCTAGGAGGAAATTACGATTAGGAGATGTAAACAAGTAGATAGGCCAATTGAAAAGATAGCGACTGATTGCATTTCTGGCCGCCATAACGACCGTGTAAAACACAACAACAATCGCAATTAGAATCGGTTTGATCCGGTAAAATGGCATCCACACCCCGATAGTTCGACTAACGGACAGAATGATAGTTGCTAGACCACTCAGCTCGGCAGCAGTCCTTTCAGTGACAAGAAGAGTGATGTATGTGATTACCCCTGTGATGTACAACGAGCTTGGAGGTGGGTCTTGTGCCTTGCTTTCATAAATTTCGGAAGAACGGATTTCGTAGCGAACCACGATCCTTAGAAAGGTTGTCAAGCACAGGATCGCGTCAACAGTGTTGAGGAGGAGCAGCAAACGATTACCAAACGATCCTTTGTTCCTGCGGAGTACACAACGGTAGCTGTCTGCTGTATGAATATTAAAAAGTTTACAATTTCCTGTAAAACAGATTGTACCTACCGTTCTTTGTTGACAAAGTATATGAAGGTGACAGTATTAGCAAGGATTCCAAAGAATGCAATGGCACCAGCAGAGTATGTCCAGCTGATGCTGTTGTCTGTTGTCACAATCATGGATTTGTTCATTTTTCGAGATGATTGCGCTAAAAAATGCCTAAAAACCCAAATGTTATTTATCTATATTGAACACTCCATCGTAACAAGCATGCTATTATGGAGCCCCAAAAAACATTGAAACGATACAAGAAGCTTCCTACACTAGACAATCTACATTATACAATCAGTGTCTAGACTCTGTGATTCAGCGCATACGCTTCAGAAATAAGGGACTGAAAATACTGAAAATCGTTCAGGCGCTTGTTTACTGAAGTACGAGCAGCTCAACACTACCGCTAACAATGTTAACCATAATGACTACTGAATCGATGATAGTTCATCATTTATAGTCCCGTCATGTATCGGAAGGAGATATTTTGTTTACCATGAACCGACCGAATCAGGAAATACTTTTGGTTGATAACCAGTCAGGTGACCTAAGTAACGAGTTCTGATTGGTTGTTTACTTGTTTCGGTCGGTTCCTACTACTCACAAACCCAGTTAGTTCTACTAATGAGATACCACTGCACATGAAGAATTCTTCACCATTACATTGCAGTTCTTAAGAACTGCAATGGTGAACCCTCACGTGAAACTTCTCACTGCTCAAAGTTGGTTTTATATCAGTCTATTGCCTGGTTAGACTGTGTTTCGGGAAGGTTAGAACATAACAATCAGTCTAGCTAACATGGGATAAAAAGATTCCTTATCAATTATTTATGTATTTATGGGGGTACATCATTAGTACCAATGAAATGCCAAGGACAGACTGGAAAGACACTAGGAGTGCTACTTGATGATCACCTTACGCTGGAGCGTCAAGTAAATAATGTGAAACGACAATGTGGACTGATGCTGAAGAACCTCTGGCAAGTTAATAAGTGCCTAGACAGGAGTACTAAGATCCTTCTTGTAAAGCAGTTGGTCATATCAAAGATTGACTATTGCAATATCTTGTACTATGGACTTCCACAACGAATCCTTCAAAATCTACAGAAGACTCTGAACTCCTGTATACGGTTTATCTTTAATCTGAATGGTCATCAAGAGGATTATATGGAGTATTTCAAAGAGGCTCACATTCTACCGATACAGCAGAGATTAACTTTTAAGGCATGCCTGCTGGCTTACAAGATGGTTCGAGGAACTGCCCCTAGGTACTTGTTGGATCTGGTACCTAGAGATGAGGAGTATGGATCATTGAGGATGACGAGGGCTACAACTGTTCCAGACTTTTTCCGGCTAAAATATCCCAAACTGTCAAGTATCAATGCAAACGCGAAGTTGCGTCGGAGGAGACTCTCGGTGTTTCTTCCTGATGTATGGAATGATCTCCCCCTTGAGCTCAGATCAGTTCATCCTGTTGATCTGTTCAAGACAAGACTAAAGACAAGGTTATTTCAGGAGGCATTCGGATCTGCTTCAGAGCTGGTATTCTTATCAGAGGCTTACGAGGCCATTTCCCTTATGATGTTCCTCCGCTTGATTTTAACTTATCTTGGAGGTATGTAACCATATGGTAACCATGGCAAATTATTCTAACCGCGTCATAACCCATGAATGTGTTTTTCATTCATAACTCATGAATGTGGTTTTAGCTCTTCGAGATATATACACACATTGTGTAACCATGGTAATTTATTCTAACCGCGTCAATTAGGGCGCCCTAATTCGGCATGGTATCACGTATCGGTTCGTTTCGAACCCGCTAATTAGACAGGACATCCAGTAAGCTGCACCGATTCGAAACACAAAACGGACGGGCTGGTATAAAATTTTTTACAGTTTTTTTGAAAAAATATTTTATAGTTTTCTATTTCTCATCAGAAATGATCGTGTCATTAATACATGAATATTACATATAACAGTTAGAGGTGTTTTAGTATAGCATTTTAGGCATAAAATAGGTTTTTATGGGCCAAATATGGCTCACCCCGATTTAGTGGACACCCCGATTTAGTGGACAAAACCCTTTCCCCCGAGGGTGTCCCTAAATCGGGGTCCGACTGTAATAATAATAATGCGTTTATGAAAATGCATAGTCAACTCAGGTAAAAATCTCAATTAAGCTACACTGGCCAATTCAAGTTAATGCTGTATTTTTTTAATTAGGCAGTACTGCACAGTGCCTGTGCTTGGTACCATTGCTACCTCGCTGCTGTGTGTGAGCTCAATCTCGGTCGCTGCGCGACCTCGATCTCGCTCGCGC
>AVPN01000621.1:7302-29148 GCA_000695325.1 Pleurobrachia bachei
CTAAATACATGTTCTACATGGTATTATGTCAATGACAGTACTCAACCCAATACCCAGCCCCATATCCCTCCACCATATATACATACTAAACAAAACTGTGGACTGAGAACAACTCCTTGCTAGTTTAGCCTTCTAACCTAATTGGACCTAATTGGACCAATCAGACAGATAGATCTCACATATCCTATCCAGCAATCAAAATACACGAGAGAGCACAAGAACTCAAAGAACATGTTGAAAACGAAGAAAAATATGTGGCACAAGCTCAAACATTGTCGTTCCTGAATCATAGCCCACACTGGACCAGAAAAACCCCGAGAAGAGCCTCATCCCAATCTTCTTCATATTGGAAACTAGCCAGATGGAAGTTCCATGCGAAGGGAGGGGGTGGGGGGACTCTTCTCTAGTGCCGGCGATATCGCGATGCGATAGTCCCTAGTGGGCTTGCCGTAGGCAAGCCCAGGCACTCTGAGTAGTAGTAGTACCAGTCAGTGATCACCGTGCTCTAAAATGACGTCATATAACGCTTAAATGTTTAATCGTTTAACCATTAGTTATGTCCACGAGGTAATTGTCATTAAGGAAAAGGGCTTATGAGCCACATACGAAGCATCTCCTTAACTATTCAAACGAGATAATCTCTTCCTGACACACAATGTCTCTTTAATATCAGATTCCTGATCACTCAACTTGAAGCGCAACACGAAGGATTTAAAACATACGAGCCAGTGGAGATAATAGACCATGTCGTGAAAACTAAAAGGCCATTTTTTGCAATCGATACGAGCAAGGCTAAAGATGCCCTGTCCTACTCAGATATCATGACGGTAAGAGCTTCAAACAGATACCCCGGTCCTTTTACAATGACCATATTATGGCGGTAAGAACGGATACCAAATTAATTTGATCGGGATTTGATCAGGTATAAAGCTTTGGGCGTTCGCTGATTAAATTCCAACGTAAGAGGTTGTGACGCTAGCCTGATCAAAAAACTGAAACATAAGCCCTGCAGCTCACGAAGAGAGTGATTATACTCAAAGTTAGATTTCTTGGCAAGGCGTCTCACTCTCCCTAAAGCTAACTAACTCTCCCTCTCTCTACATAACTCTCTTCCCCAAAGATTGCCAAGATTGTGGCGCCATTCGTTGACATTGGACTCATTGACTGTAAAGCCCACAACGAGACGTGTACTCAGGCTATTACAGACCCGATTGGTGAGGATAGGGTCCAAGGTGAGTTACATGAAGTAATCTACAGCTCGTACCCTTGGGGAAGAGGATATGAGTAAAACTTTACTAAAAAGCTGAATAGCAAAAGTAGAAACTAGAATCAGCAATTTATTATCTTGTTTACAGCACGATATATGAATTCGATAATTTACTAGAATCATGTGACAAGTGTGTTAATCGCATTAGTCCGTGATTACTGGCAATAAAATATGGGCAGGAACATGGCAATATAATTCACCTGTGTTTACAATTGATCAATGATCATTAATTTGCACTTTCTAGATCTAGCAGCTAGCTGACTCGAAAATATTATTATTAAAGAAGATTGAAGCAGATTCAACATTCACATATTTCAGGATTCTATGTGGAACTCCACGATTATTATGACGAACTGAAGACCTTCGAGGAAAAGTACAACAGTTTATTTGGACTCGTTCACGTGTAAGTAAGCTTTTAAGTTGGTCATTAGCTTGGTTAGCGGTAAATATATGTTGCCTTGATCTGATATGAACGTACGTGCTGTCTACTCGAAGATCATCCCTTGACCAAGACATCGGACCATTAGCGATTCCGCGGCATTGGTTAACAACTATAAAAGTGATAAAGAGCGGCTCAAGGCTTGATCAATGCAAAAGATCACAGCGCTGGAAAGAATGAGTAAGGCTAAGAGAACGGCTACACTGTTCTGGTTTCTAGTGGTATTTACTAAAAAATCTTGTTGACTCAACAAAAAAAATCAGGGTCGCGCAATCGGACAAAGTAAGAACGGCTACACTGCTGCACTGGTGTCTAGCATGGTGTTCTAAGAGCTGGCATGCAGTTAAACCAGATACAGAGCGCGGCAATTGCCTTGATAGCTACCAGAAATAGCTCTGTGTCTACAGCTGCATGGAGAGAGAGAAAAGAGGTGTTATAGGATAGGAAAAGAGAGAAAATGTAATGGTATAATGGCATAACGAGTCCTTCTGTATAGTCACCTATAGCTTTCAATTGAACACGGCGTGAAGACTTTATCACAGGTCCATTTGAAATGAGCGTGGTTGTTCATTATACCGGCCGGTATAATAACGATTTCCTTCTCTCAAATTAAAATCGAATGCTGGCAACCATGCAAAACATGCCAATGTTATAATTACAACACAGTTCAAGCTTGAATTAATTTGGTATTAGCAACAGCTGTATGAATTATCGGGGTTCTGGTAAGTTGGGCCGGGGTCTAATTACTGTACCAAAAAACTCACTCATGCTATTTTTATTTCTATCCATAACAACTTTTAATCCGTTTTTCTATCTAAAAATTATATGTCTTTCTATCTATAACTTATCCATGCTAATCTACAGGGACTGTGGAGAGAATGCATTCACAGTGCTTGACACAATAGCAGAGCGTGCTGTGAACGAGGACCAGAGACTGATAAAGATAGAGGCTACCCCACTACACAAGATGACAATCAAAGTGAAGCATGGCAGGATTCCTCCTTTTGCTGTTTATATGGGACCCAAGATACCTGGGATTAGGATGATAGCTCTAAACGTAAGTAGTGTTAGTTTGACATGTGACCCATGTGTGAGCACAGTGGCCGTATTGGGGGGATAGTGTAACATGTCAAGCATTGCACTGGAATTGCACAAAAATACCGAAAAGAGGCGTGGCCTCCTACACCTAATTTTTTCAAAGGGCATTCACCTCTTACAAATTCGAATAAAAAGCGGTAGGTACCTCGCGACTGTGAATATTATTATGCGTCGGGGGAGATCATAATTTAAGTTTGGGTAAATATAGATTTGTCTGCTGTCATAATTAACCGAAGAGAAATGGGGAATAAATATTCTTCCCTCTTCTTCTATGATCATATGCAGAGGCGTAAAAATTATATTCATTCTCTTTCTAAAAACTTCATTCACAGCGCTCTTATCTCTAACTTCTCTCTCACTCTTTTTTAACCTTCACAAACATCATCACATTTAAATCCAACACACTTTGACACACATCAATACAATATGTTCTATCCCATGTCTGACTCACATTTAACACATATCGGACACTTCCAAATCTAACACACATGTTCTAACACAGAACCAGCTAATGAGGGAGCTGGGAGGGGAGGGAGAAAAGAGGCTGTACCATCTCAGTTGAATCTATAACTTATCCATGCTAATCTACAGGGACTGTGGAGAGAATGCATTTACAGTTCTTGATACGATAGCAGAGCGTGCCGTGAATGAGGACCAGAGACTGATAAAGATAGAGGCCACCCCACTGCACAAGATGACAATCAAAGTGAAGCATGGCAGGATTCCTCCTTTCGCTGTTTACATGGGACCCAAGATACCTGGGATTAGGATGATAGCTCTAAACGTAAGTATTGTTAGTTTGACATGTGACCCACAAATGTTGTGAGCACAGTGGCCGTATTGGGGGGATAGTGTAACATGTCAAGCATTGCATTGGATTTGGAATTGCACAAAAATACCGAAAAGAGGCGTGGCCTCCTACACCTAATTTTTTCAAAGGGCATTCACCTCTTACAAATTCGAATAAAAAGCGGTAGGTACCTCGCGACTGTGAATATTATTATGCGTCGGGGGAGATCATAATTTAAGTTTGGGTAAATATAGATTTGTCTGCTGTCATAATTAACCGAAGAGAAATGGGGAATAAATATTCTTCCCTCTTCTTCTATGATCATATGCAGAGGCGTAAAAATTATATTCATTCTCTTTCTAAAAACTTCATTCACAGCGCTCTTATCTCTAACTTCTCTCTCACTTTTTTCTACCATCATAACCTTCACAAACATCATCACATTTAAATCCAACACACTTTGACACACATCAATACAATATGTTCTATCCCATGTCTGACTCACATTTAACACATATCGGACACTTCCAAATCTAACACACATGTTCTAACACAGAACCAGCTAATGAGGGAGCTGGGAGGGGAGGGAGAAAAGAGGCTGTACCATCTCAGTTGCGATGATCTAGAACTCTACTGTTACCGCTTCCACGCAGATGAGGATTATGCAAAACTGATTGTGTTCAAGGAGGGAGGATTCGAAACTCTGGTATGTGATCACCTCAATGGTCAGAAATATTAGAAGCTGGGGATCTGATCAACCTTGTTTCTAATTCTATTTTCTTTAGGAATCTCAAACTGCTCCCTGATACTTGGGAATCTCAAACTGCTCCCTGAGGGAGCAGTTTGAGATTCCCAAGTATCAGCTCCCCTGATGGCTGGGAAGCAAGAGCAAATGCTAACAGCGCGAGTCAGCTCTACTTTCTATTCAATTTACATGACGCGCAGCAATCCATCATGGTTCAGAACGCGTGCCCAGATATCAGGGAACGTCCCCTGATATCAGGGCACGAATGGGTAACTGGTGCGTCATGATACTTAGTTTCGAGTCCTAATTATTATACCGAATTGCTAATATTCTCTCCCACCTGCACAGTACACCCGAGACACAGTACACGATAAAGCAAATGCGCTCAAGGAATCTCTAACTGGTAAACTACTGACAATGAGGGCTGAGGACCTTTATGCCAAGCTACAAGATGGACCCATGGAGAATACTATGATACAGGTGAATTAATTGATTCGTTAGTTAGTTAACTAATCGATCGTTAAATATAATTAATAAACCCGCCGTATAAATACAGCAGACGAGAGGCTAGGTATGCAAGTGAAACATGAAATATTTCCAGCAATAAAATGACACATCAGAAATAACTTGTAATGTCACAGCTGAAACCAGAATGAACAGTCATGCCTGCCGAATGCCAACTTGGAATCGAATACATTCCAAGCTGGTTTGGCATGGCTGCTTTTTATAAATTTTATTCTGCAGTATATGAAAACATAGCAAAAACATACCAAAAACCAGAGTAGTCCTAAAAAAATAAAACATCCAATCTTAAACCTAATTTCCCACAGTATATGAACAGTACACGGTACACAATGTACGACATGGACTCAGCCCTGGAGAAGGACATCAGTGAGCTGAGAAGGGGAGCAAACCTGGTCAAGGAGGTACATGGGACTATAACATATTTAGTGGATTGTGCCACACACAAAGAGATATGTGATGCTAACAAGGTACAGACACTCACAAACATACAGTATGGAGTTTGGAGCACCGGGAAACAACAAAGTACAAACACCGTTCCTCGCATGCTCCCCAACAATTATTGTGATGCGGTCGTGGGCTCTGTTCTACAGTTCGACAAGGGGGGGGGGGTTGATCAAGATTAGAAACCCACTTTTGGGTGATAAACTGCAACACATTCAATACTTATACCAGCCTCTCAAACGAATCCAAAACCCAGTCAATAATAACTTCCATCACTGCAGGTGGTTGACTCAATGGGTTTGCACTATGTGACCCCTACACGAGTGATCAAACAGCATACGGGACTCATTAAAAACCATCTTTACCTGGCATTTGTGGACGAGGTATGAACTAAAACTTTACTAAACCTAAACAAAATTAATTCTTTCTTGGACTAAAACAGTAAACTTTTTCTACTTTTGTCTCGTGCTCTCCAGTAATTGAGTACCACTCCGGTCCCTAAAAGGAGAGTATGAACAATATCTTCCCTTATTATAGGTATCAAAGAAAGAGCAAGCAGTGGAGGACAATATGGATGAAGCCACCCCAGAATCCGTCGCCAATGAGTTTGAGAGATTCAGTAACGAACTCTGATGACATGGCTGTGTCAGAACATTGGCCTGGCAGGATCAGGAACCGACCGAAATACTGGTCCCTGATTGGCTGATAACCAGTCACATGACCTAAATGACGAGTTCTGATTGGTTCCTGGACAGGATGATCTGGTGATTTGACTGACAAGACACATGATAACTCGACATTACGGGGACGAATTAAATTTTATCATTTTACTATTTATAAACCAATTTGATCGACCAATAAGACTGAGACAATATAAAACCAACGTGTAAGACTGGCATCACAATCATTTAAAAACACCATCGAAACCTCATTTCCCGATATTATCTAGGCACCATGTTATTGTGGCTCCTACTGCCAGCTCTGGCTGGCGCCAAGTTTTTTGACCACGTCAACTTGGATCACATTCCGATTGTGGAGGAGCTGGGAGGACAGGACTACAACACTCTTGACCAGAACACGGTACGTGGGGAAGTGGGTGGCAGTGTTATAGTGGTAACCATGGTAACCAAAACTAGTCACAACTCACATGGTAAGTTACCATTGGCAACCAATTGATAAGTGATAACACAAATCCTTTCAGATTCTAACGAACTACCTCACAAAAGTGTTTGACAATGATTTCGATGGGAAGCAGCTCGTCCGTAAGGTCTTCTCTCGAGATCGCGATAAACTATTACTCATGTTCGATCTTTACAGGTGATTTGGAGCGCCGGGGGCTACAGGGACACATGTGTACAATGTGCTGCTGCTGTTGTAGAAAATAAGCTACAAGCTGCAGAGTGCACTGTGCGGGTGCCTATAGAAGAAACCTACAACGTACTTCCCAATTCGACATATAAAAGGCGGGTCTAGTACTGCAACAAGGTATACTAGACACTGGTATCATACACTTAAGTTGTGCGAGAGTATCATGAGAGCAACATATAAATGAGAGTCCATGACAGGTCTTCAACCAAGATACAACTCTGCAGCTGCTGCAAACAGTTGCAGGGATGCATATTGACAGAAAGGTGTGACCAGAAAGGAATAAATATTACCTAATTCAACGCGTGTGCTACAGACTGTGCTATCAACCTATCCCTCTCAGTCATTATCTTCCTCTATTCTCTCTCATATTTGTGGTATCAAAATATGGGCTGCATATTATGCTTTTCTGGAACTTGAAAATCACGAGCGTGGTAGAATGAGCAGTATGTAGCTAAGGAAGAAAATCTTCTAGACAAATAAACATTTTAATCAGTACTCTAGACCCTAAAAATTTCCTAAAACACTCAAATACATTTTAATTTGTTGGAGGGTGCTGTATCATGTATGTTGGGTTGAAAGAAAAAAAAACGTTATTACACATCAAATCCTGCAGGTTTTACGGAGAGAAGATCCTCCAGTCTATAGACGTTGACAAGTTGCGAGATGAAATGGAATATATCACCACCCTAGCTTCACCCCTCATCATATCAACCTTCAAGTCCATCGTATACGTGGATACCGACAGGTTTTATGTAAGCATTACGAGCACGATCATAACTATAACGGGTACCCCCTCTTACCAAACAGGGAAACCGTATCATACAGGGGAACCGTACATATAATAATACATCTTGTAATATCTTTGGATCATAACCGAACCGTTTCCATGCCAGTTTCAAAGGAATATTTTCATCGTTATGCTGTCTAGGGTTTAACCCCCCCTCTTTTGTTTTAGGAGGACGTGGTGACATCTGGGTACAACTGGTTGATAATCTTTGTAAAGAGGCTGGATGAGAATGATATAGTACTCCGACACCAACAGGCATTGTCTTTAGTTGGTGAAGATCTGGACCTTTACGACATCAAAACAGGTATACTATCAAGTATCATGTAACAGTCATGCTTCTCCAGGGCGGGGGTGGGAGGAGAGGGGGCTACTTCATTATGGGATGATAAGGAAAGTTGCTTTTTGATAAAGCTGAGGGCGAGGCGCCCAAATATACCTCAGAAGGTCCATATCAGAGTGCAGTGTGTAACTAAGCCATCCTATATCTAAACGTGTAACAAAACCCTTTTGCAGGTCTGGTCCAGTGCGACAACAACCTAGAGTTCTGTAACAAACTGAAAGCAGGAATAACTTTGCGGACGTTCCCTGGCAACGTCCAATATGAGGGAGAGCTGGAACATGCTGCTATCTACCAATTTGTTATCAAACAAACGTGAGTAAAGTATAAGACCATGCAATGTAGTAGACCAATATCATTTCCACTGCTTATTGTCATAAAATACCCGACAACAGTCACTGCTTGTAATTACTTACTCAACAAGTCACTACACAATCATTACTGGGGAATATAAATCCCGATAATATTACCCATCAGTCAACGCAGGATGGGATCCAAGTTCTACTCGATCACCACTGAAGAGGAACTAAGGCAGGTGGTTGAGAAGGAGGAGTTGGCACTAATTAGGGATGATGCTGCTGAGGGAAGAATACCTGGGGTCTACTTGATGGATGCTGTCGCTAAAATCATTGTAAGTTTTGTAAGATTAAGAGATCAGTAATTCGGTAATTCAGTACGTTTCCGTCATCTTTAAATTTTGTTGACACTTCATGCTGTATTCCAGTTATATTTCCAAGTACATCTGCATTACATTCAAGGTTTACTTTACTTCAGACTGGTCTATCATTTGGCTACATTGACTGTGCAAACAAAACAGTCCCCCTCTGCGCTGGCAAGTCCATGGGTATGACAACTGTTGACAAGATTGAAAAAGGAGCACCCATCAAAGAGAGCTTCATTGAAAACGCACGAGATTTCGCTGATATGGGCAAGAGGTAGGGAATTATTTCGCAGATAACTTATTTCTAGAACCACGCCAATATTAATTTAGATTTCAGAGGTCGCCGGATTGGGTTCAGGCCCATGGCAACCACTCTCACATGATATCTCATATCTCATATCTCATAACTCATAACTCATATCTCATATCTACAGAGGTGAAATTCAGTGGAAGTTGAATGACTTTATAGGAAAAAACAGGCGGACCAACATGTTGACTGAGGGAGAACTAAGGACAATGTTAACAACACCACTTGAGACACCTACCCTGCTTTACTGTTACGGTACTTGATCAGGAACCGACCAAATAAGCAAATACTGGTCCCTGATTGGCTGATAACCAGTCACGTGACCTAAATAACGAGTTCTGATTGGTTGTTAACTTGTTTCGGTCGGTTGCTGGTGTACTGCCTTTTCTTCCACCCCAATTCATGAACTTTTCCAATGAAGGTGCTTTATAAATTTGCTGTCTGGCGGTGCTGGGTACCAGACCCAGTTTTGGTTCGGTCGAAGTATCAATTGTGTAGGCACTGGGAGAAGCCATAAAATCTAAATGTTCTCCTAACTCCCCCTTCTTCCCCACTTAACAGATCGCAACAGCACACTACCTCACATCTATGCAGCAGGGAACGGACACCAGAACCTTGATCTCAAAATCATCAGAGCAGACTACGATGAACTACCCAAGAACTTCCCCGGCCAACTCAGTACAAATGAGCTTCACCTTCTTCTACCCAACACCAATACCACCCTCCCACCAATAGTAGTGCCTATCAAACCAGGAGTTGACTCAATGGACAGGAAGGTCACGCAGTTCCTCGACCGAATCGTTCGATTCCGAGAGAGAATGACATTTGTTACAGAAACCAGCCCTCCTGTTGATGCGTTCGTGAAACTAAACATCGATCTTTGCTCTGCCTTCCAATTCCACCCTGAGGGGCTACCTGAACTTGCTAATGCCATTCTTGGGCTACATGACGGATGCAACGCTAATGAACAACACTGTGATTACCATGTTAACAGCGACCTGGGTGCCGATGACTGTAAACTAGAGGTCGCTAAAGCAGATGACTATAGGATACCCATTCATTACGGGTATCTAGTAGGGGATAACGTGGTTCAGTGTCATAAAATACCCGACAACAGTCACTGCTTGTAATTACTTACTCAACAAGTCACTACACAATCATTACTGGGGAATATAAATCCCGATAATATTACCCATCAGTCAACGCAGGATGGGATCCAAGTTCTACTCGATCACCACTGAAGAGGAACTAAGGCAGGTGGTTGAGAAGGAGGAGTTGGCACTAATTAGGGATGATGCTGCTGAGGGAAGAATACCTGGGGTCTACTTGATGGATGCTGTCGCTAAAATCATTGTAAGTTTTGTAAGATTAAGAGATCAGTAATTCGGTAATTCAGTACGTTTCCGTCATCTTTAAATTTTGTTGACACTTCATGCTGTATTCCAGTTATATTTCCAAGTACATCTGCATTACATTCAAGGTTTACTTTACTTCAGACTGGTCTATCATTTGGCTACATTGACTGTGCAAACAAAACAGTCCCCCTCTGCGCTGGCAAGTCCATGGGTATGACAACTGTTGACAAGATTGAAAAAGGAGCACCCATCAAAGAGAGCTTCATTGAAAACGCACGAGATTTCGCTGATATGGGCAAGAGGTAGGGAATTATTTCGCAGATAACTTATTTCTAGAACCACGCCAATATTAATTTAGATTTCAGAGGTCGCCGGATTGGGTTCAGGCCCATGGCAACCACTCTCACATGATATCTCATATCTCATATCTCATAACTCATAACTCATATCTCATATCTACAGAGGTGAAATTCAGTGGAAGTTGAATGACTTTATAGGAAAAAACAGGCGGACCAACATGTTGACTGAGGGAGAACTAAGGACAATGTTAACAACACCACTTGAGACACCTACCCTGCTTTACTGTTACGGTACTTGATCAGGAACCGACCAAATAAGCAAATACTGGTCCCTGATTGGCTGATAACCAGTCACGTGACCTAAATAAATTGGTTGTTAACTTGTTTCGGTCGGTTGCTGGTGTACTGCCTTTTCTTCCACCCCAATTCATGAACTTTTCCAATGAAGGTGCTTTATAAATTTGCTGTCTGGCGGTGCTGGGTACCAGACCCAGTTTTGGTTCGGTCGAAGTATCAATTGTGTAGGCACTGGGAGAAGCCATAAAATCTAAATGTTCTCCTAACTCCCCCTTCTTCCCCACTTAACAGATCGCAACAGCACACTACCTCACATCTATGCAGCAGGGAACGGACACCAGAACCTTGATCTCAAAATCATCAGAGCAGACTACGATGAACTACCCAAGAACTTCCCCGGCCAACTCAGTACAAATGAGCTTCACCTTCTTCTACCCAACACCAATACCACCCTCCCACCAATAGTAGTGCCTATCAAACCCGGGGCTGACGCAATGGACAGGAAAGTCACTCAGTTCCTCGACCGAATCGTTCGATTCCGAGAGAGAATGACATTTGTTACAGAAACCAGCCCTCCTGTTGATGCGTTCGTGAAACTAAACATCGATCTTTGCTCTGCCTTCCAATTCCACCCTGAGGGGCTACCTGAACTTGCTAATGCCATTCTTGGGCTACATGACGGATGCAACGCTAATGAACAACACTGTGATTACCATGTTAACATCGACCTGGGTGCCGATGACTGTAAACTAGAGGTTGCGAAAGCAGGTGACTATAGGATTCCTATTCACTATGGGTATCTTGTTGGTGATAACGTGGTTCAGATGGTACATGCTATGGAGAGGGTGATAATGCCTGATAGACTGGAGGATTGCTTCAGGTACTGTAACAATCACTTTCTGGATTCAGCAAATTAAGTGATTTAGATCTGTTTTTTCCCAGACTTTTTTCCAGTTCCGAAATAAAAATACAATACAATAGCTAGATTTCAATTTAGAGCTCTTATGATTGCCAATCGGAATATAATGCTAACCATCCAATTTATTTCAAATCAAACACCCATAGGTTCAGTATAGCCTGGGTCCGGGGAACCTCAGAGCCCCGATCCGACGTGGACGACCTCCTGCTAAACCAGGTGCTGATGATGGAGTCAGGGGACAAGGGACCGGGATTGTGTTGGGTCAATAGCACAACACCCAACCCTATAGCACCGATAGAAGAGGAGGAGGAAAAGGTATAACAATATCAGACTTGTTATGTTCTAACTAAACCCTTTTTTACGGGGCGCGAAACACAGTCTAGCTATAAGTATAAGGCAACAACCAGACAGATCGATCATATCATGGGCTAGAATAGGAAGCTCGAGTCTCTACCTGTCAGAGCATTGGTCTGACAGGTATCTACTCAAGAGAGGGTTTTGCGATAAGGTCAAATGACCATATCAGACGATTTACTGAACACTATGTCTCCAGTCTTTTCTTACTTTTTACTATTGCACAATGACATAACCATGATAACATACACGCTTTCAGAAGACGGCCACGGAAGTATCAGATGAAACGGACCCTAATGGAATATGGAAGCCCGAGAACAAGGCCCCTGATTTTAAACCCATGAAAAGGAAATCCTACTTGGTCCACACTGATCACCCTACCAGCATTTTCAGTGATGAGGTACAGACAAATTTACCAGACCCTCGATTTACCGGCAGTACAAAACCCCAGCTTACTCACGGTGAACACGTTTAACAAACGAATCGAGTCTACTGACAATCTACCCTATCACGGCCACGGTAGAATACCTGATTCTTACAAAACACTTAGATAACCTCTACTGATCTAGGTTCCCACCCGACGGGCTATCAAACGGTGGTTCTACAGTACACCAATGAAGAAGAAAGGACCTATAGTGGAGAAGGAAGTGTGGGATATTGTTCAGATTCATGTCAGTGAGGGGAAGGTGCTCGTTGTTGTGTATGATACAGGTTTGTTAATGAGTCAATTGAATAGTAAATTGAATTATTGATGAACTATAGTAACATTCCTTGATAACATAGATCTTGTGTCCCCTGTCGGTAAAACACAAAGGAGACGAAATTTAATAAGATATGACGGGATAATATTATGATACCCCCTCGTTTAGGTATTCCATCAACATACTAATATTTACTATCATGATTCAAAGGGCCCTGATATTATTATCTAAATGACCCCTCCTTGCCAATTCCAATATATCATTACTATTAGGACACAATGTAGTAACAACTTAAGGTCGTGATCTGGAAAACCTGGAAATGATTCCAAACATTTCCTATGCAGAGAAATGAGATTCATGCCCAAAATGAGCTAATAAACATCAAATCTAAAATGAACTGTTTTTGCAAATCTTCTACAGCTCAATTAACAATAACATATGTTTCAGAGATCCCAGAGAAGCAGCTTGAAATGTTAACTGAGGCTAACCAAGTGTTACTGGATAGGGACATCATCAAAGTGGATAGAGTGAAACACCCAGAGATGAACAGACGTATCAAACTGGTATGTGCCATATTATGTTGTTGTTCAGAACAATTTGTTCATATTCTGAATACTTTTTTTCTGAAAAATTTGTTACCAAAATCAAGGCAATCTAAGTAGTCTGAAGGACTATATATCATGACAAACCCACTACTGAAACACAAAGCATACACAACAATTACACAAGTGCTGAAATTATATGTACAGAGTGTGTGTCAAGACTGTGAAACCCGTCAGTAGCCACTGTAACTGATAAGGCACCGCAGTAGTGACACACAAAAACTGTCAGAGCATTAGCAGCACAGCGTGGAATAAATATCAATCTCAGCCGAGTGCCGTCAGAGATATTGGCCTGACAACCCGAGAGTGAGAATTCTCAGTTTCCCACCCGTGTAAAATTAGCTGTAAAATTAGCTGACAGTCCCGGTAAATTTGTCTGGGTCACGCACTAGTGCTGCGATGTGCCCAATGTCACGTAGCAAAGAAATATTAGGCTCATCATAAAAACGACCAAACGTCCTAAACATGATACTGCAGCCCTGGGAAAAATTTCCTGAATAATAACATCATCCTTTTCGAAACGACCAAAAGTTTGGATCGGTTTGGTCATTTCTTGTTATTGACTGCCCCCTAAGTCTAACCCTAACTATATTTCAGCCAGAGAAGCTGCCTGCTCTGATGCTAATAGACTCGGAAACCACCCACATACCATTTGAGTCAAAAGAGGAGTTATTAACAGTACTAGCCACCCATGCACACGTCGTCGGGCAGAAGTCATCCTTGGAAAAATCGGAGGAGGAGAATTTGTTTATCTCGAATTACATCCTCCCTTCGCCATCAGCTTGGGGCACAGGTATGACATATCACATTGGGGGACCTGAAATACAGTTCATTAATTTTGGCAATCTGATTTGAGCAGAATTCAAAACAGCAGAATGGGCTGCGTGACAAATACTACAGACAGTAAACGTGTCTATTTACCAAGTGTAAACCATGTTTTCGTAGTAGCCTTCCTCCCAAGCACCCAGTTAGAACAACTTTTGATATCACTTTCTCATCCCACCCTGTATTACTCCCTCCTATTCCACCACCAGGTGACCGTATCAACTGGATACCAGTTAATGGAAACCTGAACGGAACCCACTCAACATCAATGGAGGACCTCAACTCATCAAACCCACCAGAAGAAGAATACAATGCTGACTTGGAATCTGATTCAGAGTATGACAACTTTGACAGTATGGAATCAGAGGAAATAGATCCGGTGGACATGCCTGATATTGATAACCTGATAACTGGGAAGGGGCTGAGTGATGTGGGAGTTAGTGATGAGGCACAGGAACACGACGAGTTGTAGAGAGAGAGAGAGAGGGAGAGAGAAAGGGGGAGGGATGGAAGGAAATAGAGAAAGGGAGAGCTAGAGATAGGAAAGGTTAGAACGAACTTAAAAAAGATTGGACTCAATTATTTATTGTTGCGAAATGTAAATTATTATTTATTTTAAAATTGATCTAAAAAGGGCTAATGAATACTTTTTTTCTGAAAAATTTGTTACCAAAATCAAGGCAATCTAAGTAGTCTGAAGGACTATATATCATGACAAACCCACTACTGAAACACAAAGCATACACAACAATTACACAAGTGCTGAAATTATATGTACAGAGTGTGTGTCAAGACTGTGAAACCCGTCAGTAGCCACTGTAACTGATAAGGCACCGCAGTAGTGACACACAAAAACTGTCAGAGCATTAGCAGCACAGCGTGGAATAAATATCAATCTCAGCCGAGTGCCGTCAGAGATATTGGCCTGACAACCCGAGAGTGAGAATTCTCAGTTTCCCACCCGTGTAAAATTAGCTGTAAAATTAGCTGACAGTCCCGGTAAATTTGTCTGGGTCACGCACTAGTGCTGCGATGTGCCCAATGTCACGTAGCAAAGAAATATTAGGCTCATCATAAAAACGACCAAACGTCCTAAACATGATACTGCAGCCCTGGGAAAAATTTCCTGAATAATAACATCATCCTTTTCGAAACGACCAAAAGTTTGGATCGGTTTGGTCATTTCTTGTTATTGACTGCCCCCTAAGTCTAACCCTAACTATATTTCAGCCAGAGAAGCTGCCTGCTCTGATGCTAATAGACTCGGAAACCACCCACATACCATTTGAGTCAAAAGAGGAGTTATTAACAGTACTAGCCACCCATGCACACGTCGTCGGGCAGAAGTCATCCTTGGAAAAATCGGAGGAGGAGAATTTGTTTATCTCGAATTACATCCTCCCTTCGCCATCAGCTTGGGGCACAGGTATGACATATCACATTGGGGGACCTGAAATACAGTTCATTAATTTTGGCAATCTGATTTGAGCAGAATTCAAAACAGCAGAATGGGCTGCGTGACAAATACTACAGACAGTAAACGTGTCTATTTACCAAGTGTAAACCATGTTTTCGTAGTAGCCTTCCTCCCAAGCACCCAGTTAGAACAACTTTTGATATCACTTTCTCATCCCACCCTGTATTACTCCCTCCTATTCCACCACCAGGTGACCGTATCAACTGGATACCAGTTAATGGAAACCTGAACGGAACCCACTCAACATCAATGGAGGACCTCAACTCATCAAACCCACCAGAAGAAGAATACAATGCTGACTTGGAATCTGATTCAGAGTATGACAACTTTGACAGTATGGAATCAGAGGAAATAGATCCGGTGGACATGCCTGATATTGATAACCTGATAACTGGGAAGGGGCTGAGTGATGTGGGTGTGAGTGATGAGGCGCAGGAACACGACGAGTTGTAGAGAGAGAGAGAGAGGGAGAGAGAAAGGGGGAGGGATGGAAGGAAATAGAGAAAGGGAGAGCTAGAGATAGGAAAGGTTAGAACGAACTTAAAAAAGATTGGACTCAATTATTTATTGTTGCGAAATGTAAATTATTATTTATTTTAAAATTGATCTAAAAAGGGCTAAAAATCTGGAAAAATACTAAAACTCTCGTAGTGGCTTCTGCCGGTATTCGAGGACAAGTGTGACGTACGTGTGTAATCACTTCGTCACCTCACCTCCCCAACTTTTTTTCAAATACGAGTTGAAAGTTTACGACGCACACAATTTGTGTTGATCAGTGATCTAATATTCTACCTCAGTGCATACATTTTAACAGGATACAAATGTCCAGGAAAGTTTTTCTGAGTCTCCTTCCTCACGATCTCCAACCCTGCCTGTCGGAACATCTCCTTCAGCATCCTCCCACCTCTCGTTATACTACCATCTCTCGGATCCACCACACTACCCCTTTCCAGAACATTGTCCTTGATAACAATATACCCTCCCGGTCTCAAACTCTCCTTAAATCTCCGTAACAATGCAATGAAATCATAATCAGCTATGTAGATAATCACCCACTGAATCCAAATAAGATCATAATGGTATGGAAGTGGTTCAAAGTCCTCCAACCCGGAACAAAACTGCTCTCCGACCCTCCCAAACAAATCCTCGCCCATGAAATCTCTCGCACTGTCAAGATGCTCCTTACACGTGTCAACCATGTCCACAGTCTCGGCCACGTGCAGCAACAACCCTGCTGTCACCCTCCCAATTCCAGCTCCACAATCCAAAGCCCGGTAAGGTGTAGATTCACGGTAGAGAGGGGCGAGGAATCGGGCTGAGGAGGATAGATCGAGGTCGGAGAGATATGAATATCCACCGAGCATGCCATCGACTGTACTGGGTATACCGGTCCAGTGGTCCTTGCTGTGAGAGTACCATGTGTCTCGGGATGACATTGTGGCCCGGTGAGATTTGTTTCGGACCACGAAGTTCTTATCTTGTAGGGTTGCGGGGGAGGGTGATCGGAACAACTGTATGGAAGGGAGTGTGTGTGAACCTTAGTTTAGTAGCACTAGCACAAATGTTTGGCCGCGAACACAGAGGGACGCGACGTGTCCAATAGTCTTAACTCTCACCTCTTGTGTATCTTTCGGATCTAGAATGGAAGGACCAATCCCATCAACGGTACTAATTTCATTTTTGCCCTGATTGGTTCGTAATTTAACAAATAAATCTGGGCAGGGTAGATCGGAATGGGTTTATTTAGAAGATTGAGGAACAACACAGTAGATTATCAAGATTAGATATCAGTATATTATTGGACTCGTGCCGCATTGATACGCTTACATTGAATCTATCTCTCTTTTTCTCTCCCTATCTATACCTCTCTCACTCCCTCTTTCTCTGGCAGAATCTCCCTTTTTTCTCTCTCCTTCTCTTCTTTTCTTTCTTTGAGAGTGAGATAGAAAGAGAGAGAAAGAGTTAGAGAGACCGTCCTATAAAATCTTTTCACCCACCCAAGTTTGGCATTGAGATCTCAATTTGGCTCATGGTTTAAATAGGTTCTCTCTCCCAATTCTCCCAAGTGTTTATTATGTGTAAGAATTATGTTCATAAAATAAGAACAAAAGAGGAAAGAAAAAAGGAAAAACATGAAACATTTGTCAAACACTGACCTCCTTTAGTCCTAGATCTTGTAGGCGCGAAGGAATTCATTCTGTTCGACAGTATATCTTACCTATCAATCTGTCGGTTACAATCCTGAAAAAGACACAGTTACAGTTCATGAGTGTGTATTGCAATTGCACACTGTGCAATACATGATTTGAAAACAACGCCTATCAGTTCTTACCAATCTGTGGACTGGTTGAATGCAGGTCTAGCTGATTGAACCGGGGAAATACTTTCCGATCTGAGTGCATTGTTTTAAAGAATCAAAACGGGGTCTGGCGAGGTCCCACAGCGGAAGGCAGGTAATTCTGTAGGATGTAAATTAGAACTGGGGAAGTGGACAATAAGAGAGGGTATCGGGGATATGGGAAGAGGGCCAGGGAATAGGGTCAGGGACTGGGAATAGGGCCAGGGAATAGGGTCAGGGACTGGGAATAGGGCCAGGGAATAGGGTCAGGGACTGGGAATAGGGCCAGGGAATAGGGTCAGGGACTGGGAATAGGGCCAGGGAATAGGGTCAGGGACTGGGAATAGGGCCAGGGAATAGGGTCAGGGACTGGGAATAGGGCCAGGGAATAGGGTCAGGGACTGGGAATAGGGCCAGGGAATAGGGTCAGGGACTGGGAATAGGGCCAGGGAATAGGGTCAGGGACTGGGAATAGGGCCAGGGAATAGGGTCAGGGACTGGGAATAGGGCCAGGGAATAGGGTCAGGGATAGGGAATAGGGTCAGGGAATAGGGTTAGGGACTGGGAATAGGGTCAGGGAATAGGGTCAAGGACTGAGAATAGGGTCAGGGACTGGGATTAGGGTCAGGGAATAGGGTCAGGGAATATATAGCCAGGGACTGGGAATAGGGCCAGGGAATAGGGTCAGAGGGGGGGGGGATCCCATGGCATACTTTGGTATACTTTGGTATACTTTGGTATATATATCCATATATGGAAAATCCCAAAAAAATATGTGGAATATACCAAAGTATACCAAAGTATGCCATGGGACCCCCCCCGGTCAGAGTCAGAGAATAGGGCCAGGGAATAGGATGAAGGAATATGGTCCCCGACCAGGGAATAGGGCCGTGTATGCCAACTTCACCGATATAAGGTGCCGGAACGTAATTACCAAATAAAACAGCTGTATCTAAAATGCGGGTGTAAACAGATAAGTCGATAATTGTAACATTTCATACACCAGCCTCAAAACACAGTCCATTTATGGAGATAAACATGACCATACATGGTCATATCTCTGTCAATTAAAACTCTCTCCCTCCTCTCAACCCCTCTTCTTCCTCCCCTTGCTTCCACCCTCGTCTGCTGATCGTTTCAGGTTCTTGACATCAGTCAGGAACTCAGTCAGACCGAAAGGATCGTCTTCTTCCTTCTCGAATTGGACAGGTCCCTCGCCACGAGTACCCTGACTGGCACCAGCGAATTCCTTGTCAGGTACAAACCTGTGTTGGGAGAGAGAGATGATGAACGTTTGAGAGTTGTTGAGTCACAAAATGGGAAGATAGAGATGGGAGAGAGAATTAATAAGAGAGAGAAATAACAGAAATTGGAGCAGACAAACTGATGCATCTCGAAATGAGCTAGGTACGAAAAAGTACCTCTTATTTTTGGTATACTCCTCGACATTGTCCCCGTACAGGTCACTGTCCAGATCCTTCTTTGGTCTATAGATGGTATTAGCTGCACTGCCTCCCCCTTTTCTCCATGGCTGATCGTACACGTTGTATGAGTCATCTTCCAGACCATAACCTGTGGGGAGATTGGAATTGGTTAAAAAGGACATATTATGAAGAAAAACACAGTGGCTTTTGGGGCTGTGGCATTGCCACCACAGTATAATTTAATTCGAATGGCTCATTTCCCCAATTACAAAGAGCATCCTCAATAAATAGTTTTACGTTGTAGTTGCCACAAATTAGTGGCAATTGTCTACATAACAGCTGTATGGTCTCTCACAACGACGTACTGGGTCAAATTTTAATATGTGTAGTCGATATCATCCGAAAGTCCAATTGGGATCCAATGAAACTTTGCTCGGTGACGGAAAAAATAGTACATGTATATCTGTCTTTATGAAGGAGCAATCCTTTGTTTTGATTTCTTTAGCTCTCACTCAACAGTTAATACAGTTTCGTTTGGTTTACTTTCTTTCGCTCTTGAAATCAACTTACAAACCCGTCCAATTATGGAATCTCTGATCATTGTCATGCTCTGGCCATGGGATACCTGGCCTACAACTCACTTCGTCAAATGATACGACAAACTGAGGAAGGACTCGCAGCAGAAACAAGAGAGACCCGAAAACTGCTGAAAGTTTTGATAACTTCTCTCAACCTCATACTTGAACCACTTACAATTGGTGTCTTTATTACACAAGATTATGGCGGAAGCCAAAACGTTGTGAATAAATAATGAGTCCTCCCTAAACAGCTGGAGAGCAGATACACCGCACGAAGAGTACCAACCAACTACCACAAAATTTATTTGGTTTACTCTCTTTCGCTCTTAAATCCAGTACCCTCTGGGAAGACAGTTTGATTTCGTTTGATCTCTTCAACACACTTGAAGTCAACACACAAACCCATCGAATCATGGATTCACTTATCATTCTGATGCTCCTGTCCATGGGATACCTAGCCTACAGCACCCTTTACCAGATGATACGAGATATCGAACAAGGACTTGCAGCGGAGGCGAGGGAAACCCGAAAACTTCTAAAAGCCTTAACATTGAACCTTGAACCGTTGACAATTGAACTGGGACCCGTGATTAGGTTCATTCTTGGTAAAAACAAGGTAAGCACTTTGCATCCAATAGAATATCATAACTAGTTGCAAACTTATTACCAATCATGTTTGTTTGTAACCCGTTAAAAACTCTTTCCTTACAGAATCTGACGCCATTGCCGACAACGCAGCAGTGGCATCTAAACAAAGTGGGATTCTGCACCAACTGATGAGGATTCGACAAGAGGTTTACTTCAACTACCAATTAAACCGGACCAAGACGCGAACATCGATCCGAAGGAAAGCCAGTCCGCCAATTCCTGACCGTCAAGCGGCCCCAACGGACTATAATGTCCTTAAACTCGGATTCAAGTGATTTTTGTGGTGGTGTCCTGTGGTGGATTGGAAATGGTTCCATGGTGACCTTTTCGCTCGGGTAACCGCTTGGAGAGCATTTGGCAACGGACCACCCCGACAAAGTGCTAGGAGAGGATTCCAGGGGTAGGAGGGACTGGCATTATTTCCCGCGTAACTACAAGGTCGATGTCATGGGAAGAAGTGCAGACACACTTGGTAAATGTATCCTAGAGGACCAGCAAATAAAAAACACCAACCGGAACTCAACACCCAGTGTGGCAATGGATACGTGTACTAAGTTTTATGAAGGAGCAAGAAGCGAGGACTGACATTTTAAAAACAGCAACACTACGGAAATGGCAAGACTAGACGTTTATGGAAGACATTTCTGGTCTAAGGGAGATAAGATATTTGCGGGCATCCGTATTTTCAACTCGTTGGCACCAACAAACCAAAACTGCGGAGATCCACGAAAATCAGAAGAAAGAGCCTACGGCCGGAGATAGAATCATAAATGTGGAACGGGCGACCTTCACACCTTTGGTGTTCTCTACAATAGGAATATTTGGACCAGAGGAGGAGCGTTTCTACAAGCGTCTGGCTGGCTTGTACTTGCTTAAGTCGAAACAAAGCTACAGTGAAGCCGTTAAATATCTTATATTACCACCATTTTGCATCCTTAAATCAGTATTAGTTCAAGTTCGAGGCTACCGAGGGTCTAAACCATTTTATCCTGATCATATAGACATGAATCTAGTACATCTATTCTTTCTATAAACACGTTATTGTTATAACCTATTTCTATCTATCTTGCGAGATGTTGTACAACATGACATTATAAGTTTGTTCTATCTTTTCCTTTAAATTGATTTCGTTTTTAATGCATGATTAAGGAGAAATCCAAAATATCGCTAAAAAACTTGTTCTCTATGTCTGAATACACGATTCAGGATATGCCGCGAGACTCAAACCGATCTCCGTAAAATGGGACAAGTCTCTGGGGGGGGG